>JAKSZT010054001.1:2843787-2864380 GCA_026826555.1 Tolypeutes matacus
AAGGAAGGAAGGAAGGAAGGAAGGAAGGAAGGAAGGAAGGAAGGAAGAAAAGAAAGAAAGAAAGAAAAGAAAGAAAGAAAAAAACCAACTCTCATTGGGGAACAGATATAACTCAGTGGTTGAGCGCCTGATTCCCATGTTCCAGGTCCTGGGTTCAATCCCCGGTACCTCCTAAAATAAAAAAAATAGTACAAAATTTATACTCTGAAAACTGCAAATTCTTGAAAGAAAATTAAAGAATACCTAGATAAGTGAAATGTCATCCTAGGTTCATAGTCTGGAAGAGATAATATTGTTAAGATGGCAATATCTTCCCAAATTGATATACAGATTCTATCTAATCTCTATCAAAATCCCAGATGACTCCTTTGCAGAAATTGACAAACTGATCCTAAAATCCATATAGAAATGCAAGGGACCCAGAATAATAAAACATTCTTGAAAAAGTTGAACAGTGTTGGAGGACTCACACTCCTGATTTCAAATTTTACTTCAAATCTACAGTAATAAAAGACAATATGGTATGAGCATGAAGATAGACATGGAATAGAATTAATAGTACAGAAATAAGTCCTCACATTTATGGTGAACTGTTTTTTAACAAAGGTGCCAAGACCATTCAAGAAGGAAAGAATAGCCTTTTTGACAAATGGTAATGGCACAATTTGATATCAGCATGCAAAAGAATGAAGCTGGATTTCTACTTCACACCAAATACAAAAATTAACTCAAAATAGGTCAAAAACCTAAATGTAAGAGATAAAAATATAAAACTGTTAGAAGAAAGCATGGACATAAGTCTTTGTGACCTCAGATTAAGCAATGGTTTCTTAAATATGGCATGAAAAGAAATAAAAGAAAAATTAGATAAAGGTCACCATCAAGAAAGTGAAAAGATAACCCACAGAATGGAAAAAAATATTTGCAAATTATATATCTGATTGGGGAATTGTATCTAAAATATATAAAGAAATATTATAACTCCATAATAAAAAGACAAATAACACAATTGAAAATGGACAAAGGATTTGAATAGACAGTTCTCCAAAGAAAATATAATGATGCTAAACATCATTAGCCATCAGGGAAATGCAAATGAAAACCACAATGAGTTAGCCCTTCCTATCCACTAATATGGCTATAATAAAAAGACATATAACTAATCATGGGTGAAGATGTGGAGATGGTAGAATCCTCATAAACTGCTGGTGAAAATGTAAAATGGTGCAGCCACTGTGGAAAGTAGTTTGGCAGTTCTTAAAATTGGTTAAACATAGATTCACCATATGATGCAGTAATTCCACTCTGGTGGTTTGAAGCTGTATGTACCCCAGAAAAACATGTTCTTAAATTTAATCCATTCCTCTGGGTGTGAACCCGTTGTAAGTATGAATTTTGATGAGATTATTTCAGTGTATTCCACCTCAATCAGGATAGGTCTTAATCCTATTACTGTAGTCCTTTATAAGAGAATGAAATTCAGGCATAGAGAGAGAAATCCACGATGGAGCAGTAAGAAGCTGAAATCAACTGAACCCAGAAGAGAAGAGACCAGGAGATGCTGCCATGTTGCCTTGCCATGTGACAGAGGAACCAAGGATCACTGGCAAGCAGCCCCAGAATGCCACAGGTCTTTAGGGCGCCTTGATCATTCCTTGATTTGGACATTTTCCTGGCCTCAAAAACGTGAGCAAATTAAATCGCATTAAGTCGACCCATTTCACAGTATTTACTCAAGTAGCCTGGGAAATTAAAGCATACTCCTAGGTAAATGCCAAAGAGAAATGAAAGCATATTACCACCCAAAAACTTGTACAAATATGTTCATAGAAGCTTTATTCATAATAATCCCAAAGTAGAAACAATCCCAATATCCATCAAATGATGACTGTCTACATAAAATGAAATACAACCATATAGTGGAATATTATACAGCAATAATAAGAAATGAAATACTGATACAAGCTACAACATGAATAAACCTTGAAAACACTATGCTAAGTGGAAGAAACCAGACACATTTACCTGAAATGTCCAGAATAGGTATATCCATAGAGACAGAAATTAGATTAGTGGTTGCCTAGGGCCAGGAGGAGATGGTGGGATTGAGAAGTGACAACTAAGGAGTGTGGAGGGGGTTCTTTCTGGGGCATAGGAAATGTTCTAAAATTTATTGTGGTGATGGTTACACAAATCTGTGAAAATATTAAAAGCCATTGAATTGTAAAAAGAAAAAATATTAATGAAACTCATGGGCCAGGAGTATTGAGGACACAAGACTATATAAGACACAGTCCTTACCCTTGAGCGGCTTAGAGTCTTTTGTTTTCTTAGGGGAAATCAAAAGTAAACAAGTGAATAAAGTGTTGTAGGTATTAACACAGAAGTATGGGGAGCAGGTGTAGCTCAGTGGTTGAGCGCCTGCTTCCCATGCACAAGGTCCAGGGTTCAATTCCTGGTGCCTCCTTAAAAAATATAAAATAAAATTTAAAAAAAAGAAGTATGTAAAGGGTGCTGTAGAGCACAAATGAGGGAGAGACTGACTCTAACAGCGTGTGGAGTGGTCAGAAAGGCTTCATAAAGGAAATGGCATAAATTGAATCTTAAAAGTTAGTGAACAAGGGAGAACAAGGACTTTTCATGCCAGGTAAGGGGGAAAGAGGAATGCAAAAGCATATTCTATAAATGCCGTAGTGTCGATATAAGAAGGGACACAGCAGCCAATGAGGCTGACGTGGTAGGCAGAGACGGTGTGCCAGCTATGAAGTTTGGACTTCATCCTCTGAACAATGGGACTTCACTTAAGGGTTTACTCATTGAAGAAATATGAATAGAAGTATGCTTTAAAAAATTACTTTGACAATAGAGGGATGGATGGATTCTAGCTGAACAACGCTAGTGGCAATATAACCAGCAGAAGACTATTGAAGAGTACAAACAAGAAACAATGAGGACTTAAACTATAGCAATAGCATATTAAGAGGAGTAGATGGATAATAAGGATAGAGATCACAGTGTCACAGGAGTCCAGGGTGAGAGAGCACCAAGAAGATGGAGTTGGCAATAGTACCAAAAAAAGAGAGAGAATTGGGAAGTAACGTGAGGGGCGACAAGTGGCCATTGGGTTGCATAGCTGGGAAGTCTTTATGTTTCCAGGATGCACTGCCTTTTAGTGAAGAAGCTGGGATAGGATTCTGTTTTCAATTGGTAGGAGTGAACAGAAGAGAAGGTGGAGATGGTGATGATGATCATAAAGCTCTTCCTGGCCTTCCGCACTTTAGAAGCTTGAGTTTCCAAAAGATTCTTAGTGACTTCAAGCAGAGACCCAGGGAGGCAGTTAGTGGTGAGAAGGACATTGCTTTATAAGTCAGTATAAGATTCAGACATAAAATCAGCCCTTGACCCCACTCTTTTATTTCTCTCTTTGCTCCTCTACCCTAGTTCTCAAGGCAAAACAAAAAAGTTGACCCTTCTTTGCTTGCACACACCTTACAAGTTTGCATATTGCCTTTTTACGCATTTTTCATTTGATATTCGTTTTACTTTGATTTTACATATATAAATATGTTGGAAGAGAGGGGGCATAACCATGTGATTGTCCCTGCCTTTCTATATTCACCTAGGGAAAAGTTCTAAAAAAGTTACTAAGATTCTTTTTCCCATTTTGGTAAATCCACAGTATAAAATAGTTGATGATGATAGAAAGAATGAGCCATCTATCCCAAAGTGTACACCTTAGAAAATGGAAGTAAATCTAATAGTGTGTTTTTTCCTACCCACCCTACCAATCTAGCTGCTGAATAAGCTAGTATGAGGTGTATAACAAAAGCAGAGTAAAGGCATTAGCAGGAGCTGTTGCTCTCGATCATCCAGTATCTGAGGTTTCTTGTATTGTAGTTTTCCCTTTCCAATAGTAACTCCTCAATATCATCCTTCCTACAATTATACATATTTAAAAACCAGCAAGTTCATAGCAACTCTCTCTCCTGCCACTCACCGCTCCAGCAGATCTTCATCCCAGTGGAAAGAGGAAAATATCTCAGCAGTCTCCCACTAATCAGAGGCAGAAAGCAGTTGCCTAGCAACCGTGTCTCCACTCCTGTCAGGTCCAGAGAGGAGACACATAAAGACCAAGTCCTGGACATGTGGCAAAGGAAGCTGAGCCTAAGCACTGCAAACAGGCAATATCCTACTGCTCTTGCTAGCAGCAGTGCGGTTTTTTTTGTTTGTTTGTTTGTTTTTTTACCGGGAGATCCCGGGGATCGAACCCGGGTCCCTCCATATGGGAGACGGATGCCCAACCAGTTGAGCTACATCCGACCCCCGAGCAGTGCTGTTTTGATTAACCTCTGAAATCAAGGTGGTGTAAGTCACCTTTGCTTCCTTTAAGTTCTTTTACATTATAGCTCTAAAGTGGGAAATAATAAACTACAAGTATCTGGAGCATCTTTCCTTGCAGGGAAGAAGGAGAGGGCAGGTGTGTTATGGTAGGATTGATGACTACTAGAGAGAAATTTGATTGCCGTGTTGTGTCAGGGATCGATAAGAAAGTTCATTTGTCTTTTGTGAATTGTCCTGAAGGATTGAAGGCTTTTTCTTGCCTTCGTAGCCTAGATTCATCCCAAAGATTTCTATACTAACCAGTTACTACAACTCTTTAGATCCACCCAGTAAGACAGCACTAAGTGAGGAGAGGACTGCCTCAGCCTGGAGAGGGCAGGAGAATAGGCCTCCACTGCTGAGTCCATTCATGCCCATTTATCAGCTTTACTCCAGTTACTCCAGCTGCTCTGAGCAATGACTCTCTCTGTCATGTCTCTTCTGATGTGCGAGGAGTCACCTCAACTCTACTCCATTTTCTCCATCCAAGGACTCAAATGTCTCTCTCATCACATATATTCCCCAAGAATTCTCTCTGCCTGTGATAGGCCTCTACTTGCTCCTAATTGATCCTAAGGTCTACTCTCTACTTATCTGTTGAAACTGCTTTTCAGACCAGTGGTCTCTCACTCTTCTCCCATTTGACCTCTCTATAGCATGTGACACTCTTCACCACCCTTTTTCCCTCTTCTTGTAGAACCATCTCAGGCTCTTTTGCTGACTTGTCTTCCTCAACCTTCCCTTTAAATGCTTCACCCAATGTTCAGCGCTTGTCTCTCTTACTCTTCATTTTCTGTGCCTCTGATGCTCTCTCCCAAGCCCCACAGCTTCATTTACATGTGTGCCTAGATTCCAGAACTTCCTCCTCATCTCTAGACCTACATAATGATCTTGAACAATGTATGGTCTGCAAACGTCTTAAATGCAACATTTCTTCTCAAAGTTCACTCCTTTCCTGTGTTTCTTCTCTTAAGGGCATCAACATCCCTCCCAACTCCCTTAGTTCTCAAATGCAAAGCCTCAAAATTGTATGATCATACAGTTATAATGCCCTAAGCATCATATAACTCAATGTTTTTTACAGATGGTAAGCCCGAGTCCCAGAGTATTGGAAGTGCTTGCCCAGGGGTCATTCTGAAAGACAGCCTGTTAACAGAATCTTCTAATCCTTTACATTTACTCATCCTTTTATTCCTTCCCCTAATTCTGTCAATACTACATCTTCACTCCTTCTCTCATCTACGCATTTTCACTGTCTCAGTTTAAAGTCTCATTTTAATATCTTTGGACTACACTATTATACTCCTAACTCACCCATCTCTAATCCACAACACAATACTGCCAGAAAAAATCTTCCTGAACCCCAGATCAAATCATGATTTCCCCCTGTTCAAGCACCCATTTTATATAGAATAACATTCCAACATACTGATCTGGCAGTCAAAATCCTATATAATTAGATTACAACTTCCTTTCTCTTTTGTCTCTGCTACCCACATATTTTATTTCAGCCAATTCAAACTATTACCTACCCATTATAGCTAACTCAATCAACCTCCATATCTTTCTCAACCTCTTCCCTCTGTAGGGATAGATTGTCATTCCTATCACTGCCACAAATGTACACCACAATATCCTACTCATCCTTTAAGGTCCATCTCAAGTTCCACTTCTAAAAATACTTACCCAAGCCTTTCCCATAGCACAATGTGCCCCTATTGTCCTATGCATCATAGTCTCAGAGTTGAGTTAAATTTACTTCCCTACTAGATTGTCTACTACCTGAATGCAGAGCTTGTGTTTTAATTATCTTTTGATCTCCTATAGATCACTGCAGAACTAGGCACAAAGCAGATGCTCAATAAACATTTGTAAAATTGAATAAACTGATATTCATGTAACACTTTAAAACTTATTAACCTATGGAGTTAATGTCATGCAGACATTTTTATTATTCTCAACTTATAGATTTAAAAAAAAAACCTGAAGTATAGGTTTTAGTAAGACCTAAATCCTCTAAAAGGAATCAAATATTTTACTCCATATCACCTGTTGGTTATTCTACATCTGTATTCTCCAAAGTGATCCTCTCAGGTTATTTGTCTCAATCATATTTACTTGCCTTGGGCTGTGTCCACACACCACTAAACATCCAGATGAAATACAAAAAGTTCCATCAATCATCTAAATATTTTTAAATGTAGTGTGCATATGTTTGCCTTCAGATAATACAAATAGCTAGGTGATTGATTGTATTATTTACTTTTCAACCTGCTGTTTTGGCAGTGTGATGATTATATAACTCCAACAATGGAATTTTATCCATTTTAATTGATTTTGTAATTTTACTGGAATACACAATGTATTTATTGTAGTCACGTAGCTTTTTCTTATATAGGTTATCCTTCAATAATATGAATTAGGCAAGGAAAACTGGTTTCTTAAGACTTCTTTAAGTCTATCCCCACAGACTTCTAACTGAGGTTAAAAGGCTGGTATTAAAGAGAGTTTAGATAAAGTGATGTACTCCATGCAGCTTCCTAGATAGTAGAGATTAAAAAAAAAAAGAAAACATCAGTTCTGGGAAACAAGGAATGCCCTTGTTGAAAAAGGTAGACTAAGAGATGGATTAGAATGAAAGAGGAAACTTTTGCCAAAAATGCACAAAGGAAAATACTGTTAGAAAAGATGTACAGTTGGACTTAGGATAAAGGGAAGGAGCCCTGGGACAAAAGGAGAGGGCGGCTGGCCGGGATGAACAGTAGTGTAGCCCGGCAGTTCTGACTGCCACTCCCCTCGCCACTGCCACTTCCACAGTCTGCATGGGAGAGGGCAGAGCTTCCACTTCTGGTAATGAAAGTCTAGGTTATTAGGACCATCCCTCCCCTGGAAACAAGTGGTACAGGAAATGTATAAACTTCCTAAATGCACCAAAGAGTTGACAAGACAAGAAAGAATTACCAGGAAAAAAATCTAAAGAAAAGCTGGTATCCAGAGAAGTAAGCAGAGCACCTGAGCAGGGCAAGGACTCCCCTCATTCTCACCCCAGCCCTGCACCTGAGCACCACGACAACCTTTGCCTGTGAACCAGACAAACTTGGGCCTTGGTTTTAGTGGCCGCCCAAGGCAAGGAGGACAGAATTCAATGTACAGGAACTGTCCAAGCTAAGGAACTAATAAGAGACCTTTTCAGCATTAACTTAGGACCATAAAGTACTATACTCTTAGGATAAGGGTAAAGCAGTAGTAAATTCACCCTTTCCCAAGTTAGAGATCTACAGGGACTTGACAGTTGGCAGAACAGAGAGAAAAGAAAAACGAAGAACTCATCCCTGAGAAGTTGTGGCCATGAGCCAGCCTTCACAGAGGTTTGCAACCTGGACTTACCTGCCTGGGTAAGCCCAGGCACCTCAACCCTAGAACGAGTTCTAAGCTGGCTATGCCCTGAACATGAAATGAAATCTTTCTGAAGAGCATCAAACAGAAAACCTGAATGAATTAAGGCAATACACCTGCATGAATCTCAACATTGTAAATGTGCCAGGTCTTGGTAAATTAATATGTACATCCAATGCAATCCCAGGCACATGGCAAAGGTAAATTCATGTTCTCTCTACAGGAAGGCAACTTCATCAAAGAGCTCAAAGAATGCACTCAGATAAGGTTTGTAGTAAATAGTCCAAAGGAGGCAAAGCCCCGTGGTGTGGGAGCATTTGGGGTGGGCAGTTGGGCCAATGATGTAGGGCAGTGCTGCAGACAGTTAGGGGAACTCAGGAAGGCCCTATTCCCAGAAGACTAGCTCCTGTCACACACAGACAGCACACACTGCAACACCTACAAAGTCACTGGTGGCAACTGAGGCAATTAGTTATAGCATTCACAGACAGGTTAACAGGATGAGTATAAACAAGAATCACCAAACATTTGAGGAAAACTAACACCGTGAAATAAAAGCATCCACCTATACACACACAAATACGTGCACACATGCACACACATACACACTCACACACAAGCCAATAACAGAATAGAGTGAAGACTTTAAAACATAAAATGATTATCATAATATGCATTTAGAGCAGTTATTGTATGCAGGAAACAAGTCTATAATAAGGGACAAAAAGATAAAATTTTTTTGGAAATGAAATATATGATAGTAAAAATTAAACCCTCAGTGCTGAAGAGCAAAATCGACCTAGCAGAAGAATAACCTGGAGGCTCAAAGTTCAAACTGAGAGATTCAGATATAAATGCAAATAGACAGGGAGATGACAAGTATGAAATGAAGGTTAAAGGACTAAGAAAATCTATCCAAAAATTACAATAGCCACATAATAGGATTTGCAGAAGGAGAAAATAGAACAGAGTGGAAGAAATAAAGAAATCAAAAAAATTCTTCCGGTCTGAAAAAAAGATCCAGGTTTTTAGATTAAGTCCCACTCAGTGGCAAGCCAGATGACTAAGAAAAGAACCACCTACTCCTAAAAAACAGTGGTAAAATTTTTGTACTTGGTGGATATTTAAAAAAATAGTAAAATCTTCTAAAGAGAAAAAATATATAATATTCACTAAGAAAAGAAAACCGCCTTCACTTCAAATTCATTAGCAACATTGGTTACAAGAAGATACTGGAGAAATATTTTCTAAATACTGAGGTAAAAATTATTTTTGAACCTAGAATTCCATAAGCTGACACACTATATCAGACAAGCATAATGGCAAAATAAGACCTTTTCAGACATGAATGGATTCAGAAAATGTATCACCCAAAAACCTCAGCTAAAATATTGACTAGAAGATCTGCTCCAAAAAAAATGAATCCAAGAAAAAGACCAAAAATCAGTGGTAAGCAAAGAAACCTTTAAAACATATGATAAATATAAATAAATGTTCATTTTAATTTCTAAAAATATAATAATCACAAAAATTTATTTTTAAAAATCCCTTTTACAAAAGCAACAGAAACTATAAAATTGCTAGGAATAAATTTAATCCAAGTGGAACAAGACATATGTGAGGAATAAAAACGAATTTTTTCTGAAAAGCATTAAACAAAATGCCTGAACAAGTAAAGGGTGAATCTAGATATTGTAAATATGCCATATCTTTGTAAATTAAAATGTAAATCCAGTGCAATCCCAGTCAAACAACAGATTTTTTAATAAACCTGACAAGGTTATTCTAAAATTCATCTGGAAAACAAACTATGCTAGTATTCCCAGATAAGTTTTAAAAAGAGAAACATGAGTATATCGGTATGTATGTATGTATGTGTGCCCGTGCAGAGGGCTCAACCAAATAGTAACATATACAGCTATAAATCTACAGGAATTAGAGTACTGGTAGAAGAATAGACAAATGTTTTTTTAAAAAATATAATAAAGAGTCCAAAAACAGACCAATGTGTGGATGGGACTTTAGGACCTGAAAGGAGGTTTATTGATTCAATGAGAAAGAGGTGGACTTTAATGAACGTTGTTGATAAATTGTCCATTTATTTAGGGGGAAAAGTCAGATTTCCACTTCATAAATTGATTCCAGATAGTCTAAAAATGTATATTGAGCAAAACTATACAATGTATGTATAGCAAAACTATAAAAACAGGTGACAGAAAACAGAAGAAAATATATTCAAATGTTCCTAAGGAAAACTTTCTTGAACAAGACACAAAAAAGGGAGGAAAAGATTGACGATTTTACTGTTTCAGAATTTAAAACCTCTACTGCAAAGGACAAATACTGTATGAATGCATTACTATGAACCCAATATATTGTGTAACATATTGTTTGATTTAAAAAAAATTTATATGTATCCATTACATGTAATTGAGAAATGTATATATTCATTCATCTGTGTTTACTTTTTAGTTTTTAATCGTTTATATTTTCAATTATTAAATGTACAAAATTAAGGTTAAAAAAAAAAAAAGAACACTATAGGCAGTTAAAAGTCTAACAACAGACTGGAGAGTGTACTTACAACATCTATAACAATCAAATAATATCCAGAATATAGGAAGAACTCCTAAAAGTACACATTTTTTAAAAGCCTAATAGGAAGATGGGCAAAAAGATCTTAGTTTCTTGGAGAAGAAATACAAATGCCCCAAATGTAAAAAGATGATTAACCTTACCAGTAATCATGCCAATATAAATTAATGAGATAGCAGTGTTCTCCTCACAGATTGGCAAAAATTGAAAAGTGTTGGTTAAGGTGAGGGAAAATTAATATGTGAATATACTGTGTGTGGAAGTGGAAATCAAAGTTACTTTTGGGGAATGCCAATTTGACATTATCTATTAAAATTTGAAATGGGCATTCTGCCCATGAAATGAGCAAAGCCATTTCTTTTTTTTTTTTTTTTTTTAAAGATTTTATTTATTTATACATTTATCCCCCCTTGCTGCTTGTGCTCGCTGGGTCAGCTAACCACACCGCACGGGCGGGCTTGCCTTCACCAGGAGGCCCCGGGAACCGGACCTGGGGCCTCCCATATGGTAAACGGGAGCCCTACTGATTGAGCCACAGCCGCTTCCCCAAAGCCATTTCTTATTATCTACCGTAGCAAACATTTGCACATATTTCACAGGAAACATGTTCAAGCTTACCTATTACAGTATTGTTTGTAATAGCAAAATAATTTAAAACACCATAAATGTCTATACATCTGTGATGATTAACTTCATCTGTGAACTTGGCTAGATTGTAGTGTCCCGTTGTTTGGTCAAGCAGGCACTGGCCTAACTGTTGCTGTGAAGGCTATTCAGGGACTTAAAATCATTAGTAAGTTAATTGCATCTATGGCTAATTTATCTACAATCAACAAAGGAGATTGCCTTCAGCAATGAGAGAAGCCTCATTTTATCTGTTGAAGGCCTTAAAGGGAGAAATTATTACTTCAGCAGTCAAAAAGAAGAATTTCTATCTCAACATCAGTCAGCCAGCTCCTCCTGGGGAATTCATCAAAACCTTAAATTAGAGTTCCCAATTTGCATCCTGCTCTACAGAATTCGGACTTGCCAATATCCATGGTCACCTGATCCAATTCCAGTAATAAATCTCATAAATATATATATATAAATCTCCTAACAGTTGTGTTTCTCTGGAGAACCCCGACTAATATACCATTAAATAGTAACAACATTGTAAAGATGACTCTCTTCCAGCCCTGAGATTCTGTATTGTATTTTACAGCATCTCGAAATACTCAAAAATGTAAAGATCAATAAAGAATTCCTACACATTAATACAAAATAATTTCTTATGTTCATATTCAATAGATTTTGAACATTATCTTAAGTGCTTATAGCATCAAAATTACTATACATTTCTAAAATCATGTGAGGTTTTCAATAATTTTCTACAAATATCTGAAAACTTCAGGTATTTTTTACATAGTTATTTCCTATGTTGGTTAATTTAGTATATTTTTCCCATTTGGGTTTTAGTATTTTTAGTACCTGGTAAAAATATCTATCGTAAAACTTCTCTCAGTTTTAATTCCCATTGCATCAATTACTTAATACTTTTAATCACTCTAAATTATTCTATAGTAATGTCGGCTGATCCCACATGGTTCCACAGTCATTTAAATTACTGGAGAAGACAAGATATTTACTGAGTGCCTAGCCCATACCAAGCACTTTCACATCCATGATCTCATTTATTTCTCAGAACAATGCATCCCACTCCTCATACACAACTGCATCCTGGGAATAAGACAAGAATGGTTCTCCTTATTTAATGGAAACAGACTCAGATGTTTTGTGACATGCACAAGCTAGAAAGTGATAGTCAGAATTTGACTCCACATCTCACTACAAGTTTAGCATTCAATCCTCTACATCCCAAATGCTTGTTAAGTTTCAACTTGATAGCAAACAACCAATGAAGAAACTTGAGTAAGGGAGGGACACTCTTATCCTAGTTGGTATGGAGTTGTCATAAACAGTAGGCTAGTGATGGAAGCAGGGTGTATCTAAAAGTCAAGAGATGATGTAGACCTAGAATTTTAGCCCTGGAAGTTATGTCATAAAGTCCTATACTAGGGTGGCAGCGTTGATAATGAACCAGAAGTTACAGTTCAAAGAAAAACAAAACAAAGTTTTGTTTGGCCATGGGGGTGTTGACATGGGATGGGTTAAAAATGATCCAAAAGTTTGAGCTTGGGAGACTGATGATACCCTTGACAGGGACAGGAAATTAGAGAAGGGAAACTGAATTGCAGGGGGGCACATGAAAAATAATGATTTACTTTGGGGACATTGGTATCTGGGCCACCTTGCTGCCTAACCAATTATATATTAGGCCAGTTCAGTGCTGATTGGTGACAATTTAAAAAGTAGTTTACATGTTTCTACTCTTCATTAAAACCCCAACTAGAAACTATCAATTGCTAAGTCCCAACCTTTGAACTAAAGCCAAAAGCTGCACACTGTGTCTCTAGGTTTAAAAACTTGATTGCTCTATTTCTAGAGGACAAATCACGTTTTGCACTCATCATTAACAAAGTCTTCATTTTTTTTACATGCAGGATATTAACTATAAGTAGTTAATGTATCAGTTATAACTTTTGGTCCACAAACTCAAGTGTGCAGGAAACATAACTTTCTTAATTTTTAATAATGGATTTTAATTTCTATTTAATTTCTCTTCCAAGCTATCATAGTGGAAACTTCTCTTTACCACTCCTCCAGCTCTCTCCTCCTCCAGAGAATTTTTTCTGGTCTTGGGAAGGGGGGAGATAAGAAAGCCTTGGTGTTACCTG
Organism: Tolypeutes matacus; assembly: GCA_026826555.1. Classification (NCBI taxonomy): domain Eukaryota; kingdom Metazoa; phylum Chordata; class Mammalia; order Cingulata; family Chlamyphoridae; genus Tolypeutes; species Tolypeutes matacus. Next base: position 2,856,936 of record JAKSZT010054001.1, read on the forward strand.
GTGTTACATATCAGGTGTTCTCCTGTATCCATTCTATTGTCTAGGTGTAAATCCTTTCTTTTTCTCCAATAGCCAAGAAAAGACTCCTTATTCCTTTCTTTCTGCCACATCATTCTTCATTCTGAAGCAATAAGCAACTCACTGAATGGGAAAAGTGCCGCAGGGTACAAGGAAATACCAGGAAAAATCACCCAGTAACATTGCCAAATATGACTCTACCACATTTTTTCCACTTGTAATTTGTATTCCTCCAAATTATTTTTCATCTAACCAATAATAATAAAAATAATATGCATTAAGCAGTTCCCATATATTAGGCACTATTCCAGGCAAATTGCCTAAGTTAGCTCACTATCCTTTCAGTTTGCTGTAAAACTCTTTGCTTGCACACTATAGTAGACTTCTAGGAGGAACATTCTTAGCAGTACTGAGTGTTATTCAGCCTTACCATCCCAATTAAAACCCATAAAAATAAAAATTAAAAAAACAAATAAAAGAACTATCATACTGTTACTCTAGTCTCCCCCGCCTGCAGTAACTTTAGTTTTTGTGGTAATAGTGCCATCTTTACACTTGAGGAAGTTGAGAACAGATGGTTATGAAATATATTTTTCAAGATATTGATGCTAATTTATAGACTGTTTCAAAAACACCTATTACGTGACTATATTAATACATATGCTGGGAATTGAATCATGTCCCGCTCAAAAGACATGTTCAACTCTTATTCCTCATTCCTGTGGATGTGAAGCCATTCATAAATAGGACCTTTGCAGATGTCATGAGTTAAGGTATGGCCAAATTGAGGAGGGCAGATCTGAATTTGTATGGCCGGAGGCTTTATAAAGAGAGGAAATTCAGACACGGTCAGCCAGAGGCCAGAGGCCAGAGGCCAAAAGTCAGCAGAAACCAGAAGAGCGGATGCAAAGAGAGAGAGATCCCCATATGATGGAGGGCTGCCATCGTGAGAAAGCTTCAGGTTCTGGGAGAAAGCATGGCTTTGCCGACATCTTGATTTTTGGACTTCTAGCATTCCAAGGCAAGAGAAAATAAATGCTTTTTGATTAAGTCGATCCATTTTGTGGTATTTGACATAATGGCCCTTGCAAACTATGTGAATATATAACTAAGTCTACTACTAAATATGTAATAATGTATCAAAATATGCTGATTGGTTAATTAAGTTACTCCAACATGTTTTCATAATTTACTGCAATCATTTTCATGTAAACCTCCATTTCCTTTAGGTATGTGTTTAGGGATCTTGATAGTATTCATATCTGGTCTTATTGTGTAGAAAACATGATTGCAAATCATTCCTGTTGAGAGCGAATGGAATGGCTCCCTTCTGAATATGCAATTCTTGCTGTACTGATGTTGCAGTTATTGTATGATTGAGTTGGGTATCCAGGGGACTGAGCTGCTCTTAGTGCACAAAATATGGAGTCTCACCTGAGGGGTGATAATACATAAGTCACCCCAAACCTGTCAGGGATTTGGGGAAGAGAATAGCTATGTCCCTCAGAACCCTTAGGTAAGTGGCAAGAGTTAGAATTTGTATCCTTGGCCCTGATAATGAAGAGAACTAGGTATTAAGGAGAACGAGGTGTTAAGAGAACCAAAGGTGGTGGAAAGTAAGACAACACCTTTCCCAGAGAGGCAGGAAAGATTCTTGTGAAATTCTACCAGGATAAGAAATGAGGTGAGACCAGGAAGAGGACAGTTGAAATATTTTCAGTATATACTGGACTGTGTCTATGCTTTTTATATTTCCTTTATTCTTCCTTATTTTAAAAAACGTCGGTCTGTTTTAGATGTGGTAAAAGTAACCAAAGAAAGGGCTTTGAAGGGAAAAGCGGTTGCCTCAGTGATCAGAGTGGGAAAACCCCAAGGAGAAGGTGAAATTCAGCAAGAGATGCTTCTTCCAGTGCTTTCACCATGTAGTTTACTTCAATAAAGGAAGTGTTTTCCTCACAGATGCTAATGCTTTTGCTTTTAAAAATAGACCTTTGAGAAAGGGAAAAGAAAGGAGAGTTGACATTTATTACTTAGCGCCATGCATTTAATAAAACACCAAACAGTCTATATTTTAATTTTATCTGTCTTCACATCTACTCGAAGAGGCAGGTATAGTGTTACTTTTCCCATTCTCATTTTTTAGAAAATTGAGGCCCAGAGATGTAAAATAACTGTCTTAGTTTTGCTAATAGCTGCTGGGAGCAATATACCACAAATGGATTGGTTTTTACATTGGAAATTTATTAGGTTAAAGGCTTACATTTTAGAGGCTGCAAAAAACGTCCAAATCATGGCATCAGGTGAAGCTCTTTCCCCGAAGGTCGACTGCTGGCAATCCTGGACTCCTGCCATGTGACAAGGCACAATGGCTGCTCTGCTGATTTCTGTCTTCTCCTCGGGGCTGTGTTGCTTTCAGCTTCTTGCTCTCGTGGCTTTCTCTCTGCTTAGTGGGTTCCTCTCTGTCTCTGAGACTTTTTTGCTATGTCTCCAGCTTTTTATTCCTCCATTTATGAAAGACTACAGTAGGAGGATTAAGACCCACCATGGGTCATCATGCCTTACTGAAGTGATCCAATCAAAAAGGAAGGTCTCATCTACAATAGGTTTGTATGTACAGGAATGGATTGGCTTTAAGGAAAGAATTTTCTGGGGTCCACAAAAGACTCAAAACTAGCACAATAACTTACCCAAGATGACCTGGCTAAGAAAGGATTCCAGCTCAGTAAACACTACTCCACTCTTTGATATGAAATGTTTTGAAAACTAATCCTTCTTAATGTCCAAAGCTAAGTATAATTGCCACCCTATCGAGCCAATAAAGGACCTAAAATCATATTTGCCTTTTATGGGAAATTTTAATATATTATTTTTAGTCTATTCAATAGGAATTGTTGAGATAAAAGAAACTGAAGAAGAAAAGTAACCAGATTATTTGGATTTGAAAAGTAGTTATGAATGTAGAATAAAATCTGATTATGAAGGAAACGGGAAATCAAGAGAGGAATTTAGTCTTTATATCATAAGCAATAGGGAAGCAGATATGTGTCTTGATGGAAGCAGTTCTTTGGGAAAATTCTTCTGAAGGTAGACATAAGTTAGATTCAAATTAGAATAATCATGATTAAATTTGTTAGGAGGCACTTGTAAGAATCCAGATGCAAAATGGTCTGATTTATGCCATGCTCTCCTCAAGAAACAGAATATCCCCACTAAAAGGGTGCACACCATTAAGTCTCCAGGCCAAGGAGTGTGGCCAAGGAAGTGGCTGTTTACAAGGGCATATCCTTGGAGTGTAGACATCTGGATTGGAGTGTTCACATGAATGCGTGAGACACTTTATAGTGCAAGACAAAACCTGGGATGAGAAGAGAAAGAGGACGGGCTGCAGGCTGAGTGCCTGGGGCTGCCTCTTCCCATGCAGCCACATTCTTACACAAAACCAAGGATCCCAAAGTCTCTAAATTTGAACCTGGCCTCCCAAGTTTTTATAATGATCCACGTGACAAGATTGGGGGATAGAACATATGTTCTTTAACTGATTGATGACATTTAACTATTTGGATAGATAGAATGTGGACCCCAATTTGTACTCTTACCCTGGGCTTTGCAAATGTTGGGGCCAAGCCTCCTGTGATAGAGGTAAAGGTGGAAAGAAATGATTTTTTGGCTTTTTAATTGCTGGTGTTATTTTTTGTTGTTCCAGATTGTTTATTTAGATTGAGGAAACCTGCAAGTGCTTAAAGAAAAAAAGGAAAGAATTTAGGGGAGAATGAGAAAGTCAAGATATTGTCTAGGGAAGGGTGATGAATGGAAACAACAAGTCCTTGAAAATGATATAAGGGATGAGCTCTGGGGCAAAGGTGAAGAGGTTAGATTTAGATAATACCTTGGATTCTTCTTCCTCTGTAATTGAAAGGAGAGAAGATTGGCATCAAGCTATATTAAAATAACTATGAATAAAAAAAATAACTATGAATAATAGAAGCTGCATAGAATGGGTAGCTGCTTAGAATGATCATTTCTGTAAAGAGAACTGATAGCTAAATTTTTTTTATATCATTGCTGCATCTCATGGTCAAAGCAAGTGAATAAGGTGAAGCCCTAAGTGATTCAGGGAGACTCATTTTAGAAAACTGGGACAGGAGAATTGATAAAATAGTTGTTTACTTACATTTGTAAATGTGTGAACAAAAAGTCAGAAATGGACTTTCTTGTTTGGCTATAATCCCCCAGGCCGAGTCCCCTATAAAACACAGATGTAGTTTTTATTTTTAGAACCAGTCAGTAAAGCAACAATCACATTAATCAGTGTCCCAATGTCCATTCACAGTACGATAAACTGTGCAGGGTGGGGGAAGTGAGGCCACACTGGAGAAATGGATGTTAAAGTTAATGGTTAATGCATATAAAGCCTTTCATGAGAAAGTGGATCTGAAAAGCACTGTGATCAAGACAATGTTTTTGCACGTTATTTTCTTCTAATCCTTTCTTCATTGCTATTGAATATATTGTCTATGCTTTCTTTTGACACTATTTACTGGTCTGTGTACCTTTTGAGTATTGAGAATCCTATCCAAGGAGTCCTGGCAAGCTGAAAAAAATAGATGATTCAGTTAGCAATTGTGGCATAAAAAACAACCCAAAGAGGTGATGCATGGGACCCCTGCATGATGTTATGCGTGTTTATTTTGTAAGTTCACAACTTTTACTATACACTTATTGCTTATGTATGTTCATGTATGAATGATACACTTCAATAAAATTTAAAAACAAAACAAAAACAACCCAAAGCTTAATGGCTTAAAACAACAACGACCAGCAATTACCAATATTTCTCAATTGATACAAAACAACCTACTCTAGAAAGCATTGTGTGATACACTATTTTCAGCAGAATGTTTTCCCAATAGACAATAAAAAATTCATTTTCAATAGATAAAAATCTGAAAACCTGAAATTTAAAAAAGAAACATACTTTATATATAATTTTGAAAGTTTTTTTTATTGTACATCTTCTACTGGAAGTCATTATCGATTGTTTTTATCTTCTATGTTTTAAGCTATTACTTTAGTTTATTCCTTCAGTTATACTTCTGATAACTCCTTCCAATTTTCTAATTCCTTTGTCTACACTTATTCTACCTTTGATATTTGCTTTTAGCCCTGTAATTTTCATGTTAGTGTGTGACCACCTACAGCCTTATTTTCTGGTCCATTGTATAATGCAAACTTTATTCCATTTAATATCCATAATTTTCTCCTCTTGCTGAAATATACATGACACTTCATACTTCTTATTCTGCATCTGTCTATTCTATAAATGCCAATTTGAAATTTATTCTGTATATTTTGGGGAATATAATAATGGGACTCTACCAAGTCACTTTTCTTTTTCCTGTTTACTTTTTCTACTTTTTCTAGCTGTGATAATGAAGTTTAAAAATTATTAGACACTTACATATAATATCAGTTACAGTGCCTGCTTTCTAATACACAAGTATAATTAGGCTAAATAATTCATTTTGAAGAAAAAACTTCAATTGAGAGAGAAGTTATATCATAGGCAAAGCATTAACAAATTTTAATAACATATGAAGTCTCTAATGCTTCTTTGTAATAGCCCTTTTAAACTACTAATTTTCATGTATTGTAATTTTGAAGGCATTTTAAATCCTTTAAAAAAGTAGGCCTCATAATAATGTATATTAATGTATATATAGCTAACATTAAGTACTGAATACATGTAAAGTACTATGCTAAATACTTTATGTGAATTATCTCATTTAATTATCAAAACAAATTAATGAAGTAGCTACAAAATGAGGATGAGAACATAGGACTTTTTTTTAACCAAAAAGCCATACTCTCAACTGCAATGCCACGTTGCCTCCTGATAATGAGTATCCTTGGCCCCAAAATGATTGTTTGGCATATTTGGAGTAGAGAAAGTTTCCTTTGTAATTATTCTGGCATAATTTATTCCATATCCTAAATCTAAGGAGCAATCCTGATTTATGTATTTGCATCAAATATTTACCACCTTTTAAAAGAATTTGGTATGCTCTACTTTGGTACATTTATCACTATGCAGTTATTGAAATTTTGTTTAGAATTCACCAATTTCTTCTTTCCTATGACAGAGAAGTAAATACCAAACAATTTGGACCTCATTTCTATAAGGTCAGGCTGACAATGTAAACCAAACAGATCTAGAATTTTAAGGCTGCTGCCAAGGACTAAAGTTCATCAGTGAGAGAAATAATAAAACATGTCAAATTGATAAACACAATGTCAGTGATAACATTAGAACATTCATAACCTGCCCTTCGAGTATTAGCTCATGACTTTTTGAAAATAAGAAGTTCTGACTATCCTATGTATGTCTTGAGTCCAATTCTCTAGACTGTGGACATATCCCATAAATGTTAGTTTTACTTTAGGAAACATGTAAGGTTATTGTTACCATGCATCAAATTAGCTTATATTAATTGAAAATTATCAATCCTAATTGTAAAATTGACATGTTATGTTGTACTGTCATATCTTTTTTTTTTTTTAAGGAGGTACCAGGGATTGAACCCAGGTCCTCGTACATGGGAAGCAGGCGCTCAACCACTGAGCTACACCTGCTCTCCGGTGAGAGTTGTTTTTTTTATTTGTTTTTGTTTTTGTTTTTAGGAGGTACTGGGGAACAAACCTGGGTCCTCATACATGGGAAGCAGGTGCTCAACCACTTAAGCTACATCTGCTCCCTCAAATTTTAAATTGTGGTAAAAAATATATATATGTGATATAGTGAGAGGGGGGGGCAAGATGGCGTTGGTGTAGGAGGGCGCACACTGCAAGCTCCCAGAGCAAGGCGGATTGGGGACGGGGTCCTGCCCGGGGGTCTGTGCTGTGCACGCGTGGAGTGAGAAGCTTGGGACATCTATCTGCGCGGATCGGCGGCGTGGACCGAACGGTGGAGATTCTATTAACTTTTTCCTTTCAGACCTTTCTCTACTATTTCTCTACCTCCTCATAATTCTAGCCTTCTAAATCACTATATATATATATTCCTCCATTTGTTTTCCCAGTCCATTATAGGAACTCCATATTTTTTCCTAGTACTCTACACTGCCTACACAAGTTAAATATTCATCTCATTGAGTCTCATTTTGCCCCTCTTCTAACTTTTATCAACATTTCTATTATCCTTCTGCCTTCCTTACATCTTTTGATTCCTCTGGCCCTAACCTTTTGCCTTCAAGGGAACATAGAAAGAAGTAAGGAAATAAAATAAGAAGAAAAACTGCCAAAGAGAAAACTTAACTCACACGCAGAACCAACAGCTAAATAAAATTCTAGAGCATAGAGAAAAGCTAATCAACTGAACAAACCCATCAAGATAATATGATGACCAGAGGGCAACAGAAAAATACAAATGA
>JAKSZT010054001.1:2874380-2966525 GCA_026826555.1 Tolypeutes matacus
CTGTTGAGGCAATGGATGTAGGCCATTTTAAATCAGCACACACCACTAAGAACTGAGTGGGAGAGAGTGTGGTCTACAGTGTGAACTGTGGTCTATGGTTGGTGGCAAGGCTCCAGGATGTGTAAGTTCATTGAGGTTGGTGGGCCACACTATGGGAGATGTTTGTGTTGGATGTGGTGGGAGGTGTGGGAGGTAGGCAACATGGGAATCCCAGTGGGTTCCGTATAATATTTTAGGTAATCTAAGCACCTCTTAAAATATATGTATATATATATATATATAAATAACATTTTTGTAAGAAAAAAAAAAAAAATCTTATATAGTTACTTAAAAAAATATATATATATTTATATATATGTAACATAAAACTAGCCATTTAAGCACCTTTAAGCATAAAATTCAGTGGATTAATTGCATTCATAATGTTGTGCTACCATCATCACTATTTCCAAAATTTTTCATCATCCCAAACAGAAATACTATTCCCATTAAGCAGTAATTCCCAATTCCCCCTCCCCGCCCCAGCCCCTGATAACCTCTAATCTCTGTCTCTATGAATTTGCCTATTCTAGATATTTCATGTAAGTGGAATCATACAATATTTACCCTTTATGTCAGGCTTATTTCACGTAGCATAATGTTTTCTTATAGTAAATGTTTCTTATTTACTATTCATTTGTATGGCTGAATAGTACCATGTTGTATGAATATACAACATTATATTTATCCATTTACCTTTGATGAACACTTTGGTTGTTTCCAGATTTTGGTATTGTGAATAATGCTGCTGTGAACATTGCTATACTAGTATTGTTTGAGCCCCTATTGTAAGGTTTTTTTGGAGTAAACATCTAGCAGTGGAATTTCTGGGTTATATGGTAGTTCTATGTTTACCTTTTTGAGGAACTGCCAAACTGTTTCCCACAGCAGTTGCACTGTTTTCCATTCCCTTTAGCAACGCAGAAGGGCTCCAGCTCCTCCACATCCTCACCAACACTTCTTACTTTCAATTTTTTTGTTTGTAATTTTACTATAGGTATCCTAGGGGATGTGAAGTAGTATTTCATGGTGATTTTGATTTGCTTTTCCATAATGGCTAATTTCATGGGTTTATTGGCCATTTGTATATCTTTAGAGAAATGTCTATTCTAGTCCTTTCTCATTTCTTAATCAAATTGTTTTTGTTGTTGAGTTTTAGGAATTCTTTATTTATTCTAGATATTAAACCCTTATCAGATACATTATTTGCAACTATTTTTCTCATTCTCTAGTTTGTCTTTTCATACTCCTAATAGTATCCTTTGATGCACAAAAATTTTTCATTTTAGTGAAATAAAATTTATTTTTTTCTCACATCAATTTTAAAAGACAGTTTTTCTAAATATTTAAGAAATTCAAGCACTGTGAAGAAATTAAATATACAAATGAATATATATGCATTCTATATAATGCATATGGTTGGTACTTACTTTATGAAAAACTTAAAATCTTGCTTGTGAAATTTTTTTCTCAAATTCCAAAGCCTGATATAATCCTAACTAGTCTCATTTCTCAGACATTTTTATCATTTAATTATATTGTTTGCTACCTCTTTGACATATGGATAAAAATATAAATGATTATATTCCCTCTTCTATTTTTTGTGTTCTCTATTAATAAAGAACATTGATTTACATAGATACCATTTCTTTGAATTCTAGCCCAGAAAGTTTTCTTCTGTTGTATATAGCTCTATTTTTTGTAGAACTCCTTCATGTTATTAGTTCAATTTCAGAATGATTGATTAAAGTATATAAATTATCTCTGGTGCCAAGTTACATCTAAAAATTATCAGTGGGGGAATTATTTTGTAACACATTATTAGCAAGTATGAATTGTAATTTATCTTCAACTATTATTCTTAGAGTTCTAAAAGTTGTCTAGAAAGTTTTCAAATAAGAAACTATTTAACAAAATTTTTTAAAAATACTTTCAAATTTTATAAAAATGCTTTTTATTACAGATATTGAAGCAGAAAAACATAATAAAAAGCTAAAAGAAAGCAATGTTACCACACAGGTAAATATTTTGCTAAATTATTTTATATTCCAATAGAAAATTGAGGCTAAAGGCACTGTTAATAGTATTTATTCATCATGCTCAAAATTTCTTAAACGAGTAATTGTTAACTATTGTTTCTGTTTTTAATTTTTAAAAACCCTCAATCAATATTCATTCATTGATTCAACAAATACTTACTTGGTCCATTGTGACAGAATGAGACTGTTATCAGGCCTGAGCCCTCTCATAAGCCACTGCCTGCCTGAGGTTCTAGGTTAAGACAAAAAGGACAGGGACCAAGTCTGGCTTATAGAGTCACAGATGCTTATTCAACTTTATTGACCACATGATGTCTTCTAGCATCTTGGAAGTAGGACATTCACCATTTTTAGTCTATTGTCAGCCCAGTGACCAGCATAATCCTCTAAATACAAGTAATTTCAAGTCTCTCCTTTACTCCAAACCCTTTAGTGGTTTTCCCTCTCAGTAAAACCAAAATTGCTACAACAGCCTGCCCACTCAGCTCAGTGGTCCAGCTCCACTCTCTTCTCTCTGACAGCACCTCCCACTGCTGTCTGCTGCCTCCCTTATTCACACCAGCCTAGACTCACTGGGCTCCTTGCTGTCCTCAGACATGCCAGGCCACCTTTCTGTCTCTCTGCTTGGAATGCCCTTGCCCCCAGATATCCATGCAGTTTCTTCCCTAACCATTTCAGGCCTTTGCTCTAGTGTCATCTTTGTGGAGATTCCTTCCCTGCACATTCTCCAAATGTGCAACCACTTTATCTAAAACTGCAAACTCTACCCCAACACTTTCCATATTCCTCCCGTGTTGTATTTTTCCTTTTAGAATCATCACCATGTAACATACCATATTTTATTATGTTTGCTGTCACTCTCCCTCCACTAGAATATCAGTTCCGTGAGAGCAGGGATTTTTTTGTCTGTGCTGTTCACTGCTAGTCCCCCCAGCAGATAGAACAGTGAGGACACTCAAGAAATGTGTATTGATTAATGAGTAAATCTTAAATCCAGATTAAAGGTGTAAACTATGGAAAAATGTCTATGTAAATTAAAAACACTTTGCTATATTGCAATATTTTCTATTCTCCTCCAACTTTAGCTCCTCCCCATCACCGTAACTACATCCCCTAATTAGCAGGGGGGTGTATTATCTACAGAAATAGAGATTTGGACCTACAGCTCAAAAGTTTGTCTTTGGGCGGGTGGAGGTTGAAGGACATGGCAACTCAGCACTCAAGTGAGCTCCTGATACGTGGTGACATGCAGCACCAGCCCCTTTGGAACCAAGGAGCTCCTTACTCCCTAAGGTTAAGGAGGCTGTTCAGACCCACCAGTGTCCTCCCCAATGTCAGGCAGTAGTCAATGAGGCTTATATAGTAAAGAGAGGGGAGGACTCCAGCACTTCCCATGTATAGCCTAGGCACAAAAGAAAACTGTAAAGTATTTTAAGAGATCTCAGAATATTGGAAAGTAGCAAAAGCATGACAGACAAACACAAAGATAAGGGGGAAACAGGCAAGGTGGGTTGTTTGTACAGTATTTATCCCACCCATTTCCACTGGAAATGCTTTGTTAAACTTTCTTAGAGCCAGCCTCATAGGACATAGATTGCAGAAGTGAAAAGACTAAAGACGGCAAATGGCTACGGTGCAATGCTCTATTACAGCTACGCCACACTACGGAACACAGAATAATGCGACCGCACTTCACAGAGCTTGCCATATTGTTTCACGACTCCCTTGCAATGAATAGGATATTCTCTGGGTGAAAACACCCTTCCCCAAACTTGACCCCAAATTCTGGCTTTCTTTTATATTAATTACTATTTGCATTATAATTAAAAAACAAAAAACAGCTGCCTAAGTAGAGCTTCTCTTTCCCTATTTCTCTCTCATTCTGGCTTTACAACTTTATGATTCACAAAAGAATACCTTGTCCTCTACCACCTCCCCACACATGCACTTTTTAAAAACACACATACACAGTTAAAAAAAAAAAAAAAAAAACATGTTTCAAAACACTTTGCCTTGTGTTAAGGATTTATTTTTTCAGGAACTCCATGGATTTTTGATGTGGGAGCAGATATAGCTCAGTGGTTGAGTGCCTGCTTCCTATGTACCAGGTCCTGGGTTCAGTCATCAATACCTCCTAAAAACAAACAAACAAATGAAAAAAACCAACTCTCATTGGGGAGCAGATGTAGCTCAGTGGTTGAGCGTGTGCCTCCCATGTACAAGGTCCTGGGTTTAAACCCCAGTACCTCCTAAAATTTTTTAAAAATTAAAAAAAGAATGATGGTGATCACAGAGGTATTTAATGTACTACCAGAGAATAACGAAGGCCCCTAAGGGAGCTATTCAAGGGGTCATTACGACAACCTCCAGCTGCAGCAGCAGCAGCAGCAGCACAACAATGAAAACTCTGAGGAAAAGGAGCCCAGCTCTCAGCATTGAGCAGTTTTGCTAGAATGCTCATTTCCATTCTCTATTTCCTTCAACAGGCACATTCTTCTTGTTTTTGAGATTAACATCTTATTCCAATAGATTAGATTATTTTACACATTTTGGTACCTTGACTTATGTCACTACATTAATAATTATGTCCTTATAGTTATTAACACTTTAAATTTTACAAAAATCCCTTCATGTATACTATTCATTCTCCTAACATCTTTAGGAAGGATGCTAATTGGTTATTGAAATAGTTAGTTACTTACTAGCCCCATTTTGCAGATTAGAATAATCAGGCTCATTTAAATGTAAGAGGTCATATTAAAATTTTTCAATATCTGCATTCATTCAACCCAGTGTCTACTGGAATTTGGAATTTTGGAATTTCCCCAAGGTTCTAGGAAAGGTAGGAACATCCTCCCACAAGAGGATATTTTATGGCAAATACATGGTTACCCTACTGTAGCAGAGGATGTTGGTGACTCATCAAAGTCTGTGTTCTTTTCTTCCTGATACCTAGATAGAATGTTTCCCAGTTCCCCTTGCAGTGAGGTAGGGCCATGGGACTGAGTTTTGGCCAGTGGAATAGGGCTGAAAGCAATCTGTTTCACTGCCAGTCTTAGCCTGTGAAACATAAGCAAGCAAAACAAACCAAAGGAAACAAAACAAAACCACTTTCTGCACAAGCTCCTCTGTCCTCATTTCCTTTCTGTCTCCTGGATATCGGTGCACAGGGAGACCTGTGAAACCACATGCTAAAGCTGGCATAGACTTTACCTGCCTGGGTTCCTGAATGATAGCATGGAGCAGAGCTGCCACTGGACTGGAACCACCTGCCTATTGATTTTGAGCCTTTATACACTTTAGATCTGTTAACATGCAATATTTGGGGCATATTTAGACTTTAAAAATTGTGGTTTATCTGAAATTCAAATTTACCTGGGCATCTTGCATTTTTATTTGCCGAATGTGGCCACCCTACAATAAAATGAATCACATTCAAGATCCTTCCCCGGCTTCACATCCCTGCTTGCTCTGGCCCTGCGCCACTGTTCTGATCCCTTTCCTGCCACTGCTACCTTCATTCACGCCATACCACCATACCAGCTTCTTGCAGTTATTGGAGTGAACCCACCACATACCCAATGCCCACTTTGCCCTTCCTGTTCTCTGTCCTCGGAAAACTCCTCCTTGTTGGCAACTTGTTCTGCAAAGGACCAGACGGTAAATATTTCTGGCTTTGTGGTGGTACAGTTTCTGCCATGACTACTCAGCTCTGCCCTAGCACAAAATTGAACCTCAACAATCTGTAAATGAGTGGGTGTGGCCACATTTCAATAAAACTTTATTCACAAAAATAGGCCACAGGTTGGATTTGGCCCATAGGCTGTAACTGCTGATCTCTGAATTAGATCTTGGCTTTCACTCCTTCATGTCATTTAATCATCTACTTAAATGTTAGTTCCTTAGAAAGACCCTCTCCAACCCCCTCTCAAAAATCACATCCCACTCACTCTATCCCCTTAACCTGCTCTGTGTTTGCATAGTACTGACCCAAGATTATATCATTTATTTACCATGTTTGTAAACTCCATGAAGGCAGGGACTTTGTCTATTTCATTCATAGTTATATTGCCAGGGGTCAGCATTCAATAAATATTTGTCAAGTGATGGGTGGATAAATAAGAGGTATTTTGGTGTCCCATTCTGGGAAAGCATTATGCATTCTGGAAAATGACCTTGGAAAGAGGGGGTTTAAAGTTGGGTACTGAAAAATAACAAGCAGACAAATAGAAAAAAATCTTGACTCTCCTTGGAGGTAATAATTGATAAAGGGCAATTTTTTTTTTATCTTCCAGTATAATTTTAAGAAAAACTATACAAGTAAATCATGAATATTTACCTCTCTGAAACTTTTAATTTTCTTTCTTAAAACTTGCATTAAGTTTTACTACTCCAAAACAAACCCCAAGTCCCTCACCCTATTTAAAAATAGGTTAATTATATAACTTCTGAAAAATGCTTTGGGGAAATATTTATTTTTAGCCAGTCACAAAGTTTTCTACCCTTTCTACCGTTATAGATTTGTTGTAATGTGTAAAGCTATACCACTATCTTATCTTCATCTTTTTTTTAGCTCATGCAACTGATATTGCCATGACAACTTACCACAGCAGAATAAATTGGTTAAATTCGTCTACTATTTTATTTATAAGATTTAGGTTTTAATGCTTGGCTCTGCAGTTCAGATGACAATGTAATAGGTTTTAAAAATGGTTTCTATTTGTAAAAGATGTGGGTTCTTAAAGTGAAGTAAGTAAGCCATCTGTCATTTTGATTTGAAAAAAGCAGGAATTAGGATAATTGCATTAAATTAGTATTTTTGCCATGAGTAGATGGATTTTTCCCTTTCCTGTTATTTCATTTTGAAAAGTTACACTTGGGGTATGGCTAGGGAATAGGAGGTTAAAGCTTAAAATGTACAGGTTTCCTATTTGACATGATGGAAATGTTTTGGTAATGGATGGTAGTGACAGTAGCACAATGTTGTGAATGCAATTAATAGTCCTGAAATATATATCTGAATATAATTAAAAGGGGAAATGTTAGATTGTATATATAGTAGCAGAATAATTTTTTTTTAAATCCATGGAACAACACTAAACAGTGAACCCTAAATTAATCCATGGATTTTAATTAATAGTACAATTATAAAACTGTGTTATCAATTATAACAAATGTTCCACACAAATGCAAGGTGTTGGTGGTGGGGTGGTATATGGGAATCCTGTATTTTATGCATGATTGTTACGTAAATCCACAACTTCTCTAATAAAGAATAAATAAATAAAGTCACACATGAACAAAATGAGCAAACATTTTTCTTTGTAGGTATCAGTGAACGAAATCAAACAACTTTTATCACATATATTGGAACGAAGAAAATTGATAAAAGTAACCAACAAAAAAGAAAATTTCTTAGAGAAAAAGAAGAGTCAAAATAAAAGAAGGATAAAAGGAATTCAAAATAAAGATCTGTCAAAGAGAAGTAAAAGTCATTGTAAGTAGAATGTAAATTTAAAATGACGTCATGTACCCAATATGCTGCTTTCTGAAAAATCTTAGAATATAGTCATTAATATTTTTGCACACATAGGCCTTAAATTTTGTCAACTTCTGTCCCCTGTCTTAGATTCAGAATTCTTACTATTAATAAGGTTGATAATCAAGACTCACAGGGAAAAAAAAATCTCCAAAATTATGTGGATAAAACATTTACCAGCTATTTTGCTAACAGAAACCCTCATACTTTAAAGGAGACCAAAATAAATATGGTGCGCCTTTTCCTTTTTTAGTTTAGCAATCTAAAACCTTTCCAAATGAAAGCATACCTGATTAGTCAATCAATTTCTCTGGATGCAAGAAGGTTCTATAAAATATAATGTCTCCATAGATTCATTAACTGGTGCTCAATTTAAAAATTTAAGAACATTTAACATTCAACATTTAAGTCTGATGCATGAAAGCTTTCTCTTTTCCAATGCATATTTATGAATTTCTATTTTATTAGCTTCTCACTTACGAGACAGAAACATCTTTGGCAAAGAAAAATTGAAAATCAGTCAGTTTTTGATAGCATTATAAAAAAATTATATCTTAAATTTATTTTCAATCTAAATCATGTACATCAAAACATTCATTTGATAATTTTTTGACATAGAGACATGTCCTGCCACTACTGATTGGCATTCCTAGTATAAATCACATCCATACCACATCATCTGTGGTGTCCCACCTGAGATTTTTAATGGAGTGAGAAAACACATTTATGAAAATCTGTGACAGAATCCTTCCAGATATTTGCAGGACCTCCCCCCAGTCTTCTATATATGTCTCGCCCTAAATTGGATAATCTTTAAGTGGCTCTCCTTTATCAAGTTTTTCTAAAATATTCCAATTACTTTACATAGAAATACTCATTTTGTTTTTTCACTTAAATGTAATCAGGTTACACAATGTTTATTCTTTAAACATAACAACAGCACATCTGGCATAAACAAGTTTGGGAACAAATACCACTGACATTTGGAAAGCATACCAGTGGTGGGAACAGAAGTTCACAATTATATTAAAATGTATCCCACTAGCTGCAAGCACTTAGCAAGCTGTGGACATCAGTAAATAGGTTGCAGAGAGGAAAGGACAAGCATTGATTTATTTGACAAATAAGGTAGGTAGAGGTTGTTGAAGAGAACTTCTGCTGCTTAAAAGAGTAAATGCTATCCTTCCAATGAGATCCCTTTCCTTTACATGCAAATGGTTATATTACACCTAAAAATAATAATTAATAAGCTAACCCTAGTTGAACATTTTCTATATTGTTTTAAGTGCTTTACACAATTTAAGATAAATTACTATTATCTCTACTTTATAGTTGTGAGACCTGAAGCACAGAGAAATAAAGTCATTTTCTTAGGATCACAAAATTAATATTGAGTAGGAAAGCTGGGATTTGAATTTAGATGGTCTGCCTCCAAAGTCCTAGCCTTTCATCACCATGCCTCACAAAAGCAGGCTGACAGTCTCAAGAAATTTTAATCCCACACTTCTCAAAGCAGGTTTGGGCAAATATTGAATTCTGTGATAAACATGCTATAACTTCCTGAGCACCAAATTTCCTTGAAGGTTGTAAGGGGAAAATAAGTAATGGTAAATTATTGAAAACATTTTTATTTTAGGACTAACAGCAATAGTGTATGGAGTGGATTTCAAAATTCACATTTGGAATTATCACACCTAAGACTTCAAAGAAATGTCTTGCCCTCCTCCAGACCTCTAGGGAGTGTGCGTACATTCATTGCTACCTGTTACAGGTATTCTCAAGGACATTTGAGAAGCCCTGTCTTACAATAGCCATAATATCCATTCGTCGAGATTTGCATAAATTAGCAACCATGTCCTTCTGACAAGAAATAAGTAGAAAAGTAGTCACTGCTTAATAAGCGCAACAGATAGAAACTGAAAACCAAGGGATTCCAGAGGAGGGAAAGATTAGTTTAGGGGCAGGCAGTACTCTTGCTGATCTTTGTCTCTCCTTGTTTTATATGAGACTCTTGCTTCCACAAAGTTTTTTTTGTTTTTAAGTTTTTTTATCTTAATATTTTTTCAGTTATTCCCAAAAGACTGGCTCATTGCTCAATTGAAGAATTGGAAGAGTTGGCTCTAGACGTGACCTAGAAATGATGACATGCTTAGTTACTTGAAGTATCAATTAAGGTCCTGGAAGGAAACAAAAAGGCACATTTAAATGGGGTCATTTGAGAATGCTTTAATAGAGGGACTATTTTGAAAGGTGGGCATATGGGGATAGGATGGAAGGATACCACAGTGTAACCCCCCGGGAAGTAATGACCACGGCATTACCAGTGCTAGACCTGAAGGGTCACGGGACAGTAGTGGCTACTGGAGTGCTGAGAAAGAAAGCATGGGGTGTGTGGAGAGGACTGTCTGACATAGGCTATGATCTTAGGTCAAAGGACAAAGTGAGCCCACAGCAATCCAGGCTGGGGACACAAGAAAGAAGCACTCCTACCTTGCTGTCTCCTTAGAGGGAGCCCATTTGTGAAGCCCATATGAGTTAGTGCCCCAGGCTGCAAACCAGGATGGAGAAGGATGGAGAGTGAATCTGGAGAGGCAACCAGAAGACATCCAACACACCTGGATTTCCAGACAGGGGTGATTAGTTGCCATAAACCAAAAGGATAAAGGGCTTTAGTGGCACACAGAGTGGCAGCACGGTGAACATCAAGAGGAAGAAATAGAAAAACTAAAAAGCAGGAACAGAAGCACAGTTATTAAAAGTAAAATTACAGAATCCTAGCGTAAAAAAGGAACTTTAGAGATCATCTAGTCTTCCTGGCAGATGTCACCAGCTTTAACTAAATACCTGTGATTTAAGCTCGTTACATCACAAAAGGCAGCTTGTGACATTTCTTAATACGTCTCTCATAGAATTCTTAACTTACATAAACTCCTATCATGTCCCAACAGCGATCTTAGCGTAAGTCAGTATTAAATGACGGCAGCTAGAGCTGGACATAACAGTCCTGTCATGGCCAGCCCCAAGCGGAGCACAGTCTACTTGTTGCTCTACCTCACTGGACAGCATGGCTTTTGTACATTGTGTCTATGGTCCTGTTAGTTGTTTTTTTGGCACCAACTCGCATGATGACGCATGATGAATTTAGAGCCAATTTACTCACCTTAAAGTATTAAGCCAGTGTATCAGTCAAGTTTCAACCAGAGAAAAAGAACTAGTAGGAGCTACACATTATGGGATTTATTGCAAGGAATTGGCTTACATGATAGTGGGGACTGGTTAACAAGTCTGTAGAGCAGGAGGTCTGGAAGAGCAGGCTGGAACTCCAGGGTACAAAGTGAAGCTTGGTGTCCACAGGCGGAATTTCTCCTTCCTCAGGGAAGCCTCAGTTCTGCTGTAAGAACTTTCACCTGATTGAATCAGGCCAAGACAGATTATCTAGGGTAATCTCCCTTACTTAAAATCAAATGAGGGGTTGGATGTGGCTCAACTGGTTGGGCGTCCGTCTCCCATATGGAGGGACCCGGGTTCGATCCCCGGGACCTCCTGGTAAAAAAAATAAATAAATAAATAAATAAATAAATAAAATGATTGTGGGCTTTAATCACATCTACAAAATACCTTCACAGCAACACCTAGATTAGTGTTCAACTCAATAACTGGGGACCATAGCTCAGCCAAGTGGACACATAAAACTGAGTGGCACATGTTCATCTAAGTTTTTTAATTTAAGTATAAGATTTTACATTTTTGTGCATGAAATTTAATTGTGTTCATTTTGGACCATTATCCAACCTGTTGATTACATCAATCCACCCTATTTTCTCCTGGTTTTCTGTCATTTAAAATGTTGATTTTGTGGCAGGTTGAATTATGTACCTCAACAAACACATGTTCATAATCTTAATCCGTGTTCCTGTGGTTGGAACTCTTTGTTTTTTTTTTGTTTTTTTTTTTTTAAAGATTTTATTTATTCATTCATCCATCCCCCCCTTGCTGCTTGCGCCCGCTGGGTCAGCCAACCACGCCGTGCGGGCGGGCCTGCCCCCACCACGAGGCCCCGGGAACCGAACTCTCCCGGGGCCTCCCATATGGTAAACGGGAGCCCCACTGATTGAGCCACAGCCGCTTCCCTGGAACTCTTTGTAAACAGGATCTCTTGACAATGTTATCTTTGGATGGATCTCTTGACAATGTTATCTGCAGCAGGGTGGTCCAACTGCAGCAGGGTGGGCCGTAATCCAGATTACTGGAGGCCTTATAAAAAGAATCTAGAAGTCACAGAAGCCTGAAAGGAGAGGACATCACCATGTGACAGAAGGCAGATATACAAGCCCCAAGAAATGCCAGCAGCCAGTACTAGAATGTACAAACTCCAGGAGAAAGCAAATCTTGCCAATATCCCAATTTTGGACTTCTTCTAGATGCAAAACCTTGAGTCAATAAATTCCCATTGTTTAAACCAACCCCTTGTGTGGTATTTGTCATATGCTGGCAAACCAAGATACATGCCTTCCAATCATTTACCCAAGATCTTGATAAAGAAGTTAGCAAGACAGGGTCAAGCTTGGAGCCTAAATTCCAGAATAATCCATTATAAATCTCTAGATTTATATGTATCCACCCATCAACCAGAAAAAATTATACATGATGAGGTAAAGAATTTTTTTTTTAAATAAGGATGCCTTATACAGTGTGCACTGCCTTTGTTTGAGAAGACACCTTAATAAGCATTTGTGGATAGAAGGTAGACAGATACTACCTCCAGATCCCCACCTTAACCTTACACAGAAGCTGCTGCCCTAGATGCCAAGGCTTTGAGGATGGCAGGAAATTGCCCTGTGGAGCCAGAGAGAAGAATTTTGTTATTTTGTTCTTGAAAAGGAGGAAAGAAAAGAGAATGGGAGAAGAAACACAAAGAGAGAAGATGTGAGTAGGCAGAAAGATGGTGATCCACTGAGTTGAATTGAGAGGTCAGTAAAACTCAAAAGTTGGGGGAAACCCAAACCTACTGATGTTTTTTTTTTTTTTTTTTAAAGAACAAGCTGCCTACTGATGTTTTTACATCAGTGATGCCTAAGATGCCCATTAAAGATGTTTTTGTTCCTGCAATGAATCAACTTGTCTTTGTGCTTTGTGAAATCTTCAGTAACATCTGCATTCATCATAAATGCTTTGTTGGGGTGAATATTCTTTTGGACAACTCAAAGAGATGTTAAGTTTCACTGTGGGTCAACGTGATACAGCCCAGGACCAGCTTCTGTGAAATGAGGAGTTAAGAAAGTAGAGGAAGGCTTGGGAAAACAATCTTCCTTAGGAAGAGGGCTTGAACTTCACAGGCCATGGAATTAACCACATTCAGTCTAGTTATACCTACTCATCAACTCATCTCCAATGACACTTGGATTATACATGGTTATTGAGCTGGCTAAAAAACACTGTTGAACCCTATTCTCATTCCATTCTCAATCAATATTTTGTGCACAGGGTATCATAAAAGATGGTGGATAGGTGTTCCATATAAATGCTATTCTCCAGATCTACTAGTCCTTCAAAAAAGAAAAACAAGATTTAACCAAACCCATTCTCAAAAATGCATCCTAATTCTAAGGGATCACATTTTTCTTAATGGAAGTCTCACAAGCCATGGATAAGAATCTGTTAAAGAGATTACCATCAAGCTGTGGTTTCTAGTATATGACTATATTTCACCACAATTAGAAAACGGGGAATATTTACCCATTTTCTGTCCTCTGCCATGTGTCCCTTTATCCAGATTTTCTCAAGTATAACAAATAATATTTATAACCTCATTACTTAAAGGCAAGATCTGTGCCTAGAACTGTAACTGTCACAGAATTATAATGAATGCTTGTTTGCTGAATTAGATTGAGTTGAATTCTTGCCATCTAGAGCTAGAATTTAACCTAAATCTTCCGACTCCAAGCTCAGCATTACTTCTACAATAAATTACAATATATGTGCTACATAAAAATAACAAAGCCTTACATTTTTAGAATATACTTGAATAGTGTTTTATACCTTAACACAATGCTTTCACATCCATTTCCTTTTCTTACAAACAAACAAACAAACAATCAACAAACCAAAAAAACGGCAAGTTCATTTTCCCTCAGGGTATCTTATCAGTACAACTTCAATAACTAAGACCTCCTTCTGAGTCAGAATTAAGTCTGAAAGAGTAATTATCCTTATTAAATTCTTAGCAAGACCAATCAATAATCAGGCTGTCAGGTCAACAGAGCATATTCCTGCAGGCCACTGGAACACGATTTCTATGTCCATCTTGACCAGGTCCTCCTGGTATACCTTGGACTTACCCAGAAACAATTTTGGCTCAATCACTACTGTGGTCTTTGTTGGAGGGGGTGGTTCTTGGAACCTTATCTTAAGCCAGTCTTTGCATTCTCTTCCCTTGCTTCGGTGGTCTGTGACCAGCATTCCACTTTACTGGCTTTTGGAATATCCATTTGTGGCAGAGTCTTTCAGAGAAGGACTTGTTGCCCAGTTGCTGGGAGGGCTGTGAGCAGAGAGCCTTCAGCTGTCAGTCCCTTCAAGGATTGCCTCAGGTGCAGAGAGCTGCTTCCTCCAAGGTAAAGCCTCTCTTGGGTAGCCCACTTCCAATGACTGTTTAAAGAAGGCACGTAAAGACCTGACCATCTCAGCCCAACTCTAAGGGAAAACTCAAAGGGCCATTTGAGCTCCAGGACATCCTGTGGAGTGAGCCAAGGAGTTCAGTGCATCCCAGGGGCCCTTCTTAATAAACACTCTCAACTCTTAGAGACTGCTTATCATGGAACCCAACATGCACCCTATTTAATACCTTTTCTATTATTTATTGACAATTTTTCTTTAAACCAACAGTTTTATGAAAATGAATTGATTTGAAAAGAAAACAACCAAAATGCTTCTATTCTAGCAAAATGGTGGGCTAATATAGTATAAAAATCTTACCACTACATATATCTACAATATTGTCTTTTTTTTTTTTTAATGCAGAGCTGGGGTCATAAGAAAGTCGTTGAAATCCCCAGGTGCTAGAAATGACGAAAAATAAGCATGAAAGTTGATGTTTTGTTAAGCTGTGATCAGAGCTGGTAGTGGCTGAGCCTTGGGTTTTAAACCTCCGGCGAGACAAGGGGACTAGACATTAGCACTTCTGTGAAGGGAATTGGAATTAAGAATTATGGATAAAGTGGAAGGTCTTATAGAGCTGTGTATGAGTGAAATAGATTAGGAAAAGCAAAGAAAACACCACCCACCTGGATAAGCAAATACCAGGAAAGTTAGTCTCTACTTAGGTTCTATTGGTGAAAGCATTTCCCTGGAAAAACCTCCCCCACACTTTTACACAGCATACAGATTTGGATTTGAGTTTATGCCGCCTGATTTGTGTGTGAGGGGGGCGGTTTGTAAGCACTTCTAAGCCATTATCTTAACATATAAAACTTTTCTTCAATCAATAAGATGATAACTCTGGGCACCTGGCAGAAGCAAACACAAACCCACTTTGGAGAACTATCCCTAAAATCTTGGTTAATGAGAATCAGTCCCACATGAAAATCCTTGTTAGGAATGAGTTTACAAGAAATTTGTGCAAAATGTACAAGTAAAAATGAAATCTAGTCAGAGTACCAATGTACACAACCCCCACCCCATTCCACCCCTACAAACTAGAAAGCCTAGAGCCCAGACTTGATACAGTAGCACAATAATCTGGAAAAAAAGTTTATATTTTAAAATCGTTAAGAAATCAAAAGAAAAAGACAAGGCATCATGAAAAAGAAATAAGCAGCTGTGAAAAAAAAATGAATTAGAACTAATAAAAATGAAAGGTTGGGAAGGTGATGTGGCTCAAGCGATTGGGCTCCAGTTTACCATTTGGAGGTTCAGGGTTCAATTCCTGGGGCTTCCTGGTGAAAGGCAAGCTGGCCTGCATGGCAAGCTGGCCCAAGTGGAGAGTTGGCCCACGCAGAGTGCTGGCCCTCGTAGGAGTGCTGACCCGCGTGGACAGCTGGCGCACCAAGATAACGCAACAAAAAGACACAGTGGAGAGATAATAAGAGACACAGCAGAACAGGGAGCTGAGATGGTGCAAGAGATTGAGTGCCTCTCTCCCAGTCTGGAAGGTCCCAGGATCAGTTCTCGGTGCTGCCTAAAGAGAAGACAAGCAGACACAGAAACAGCACACAGTGAATGGACACAGAGAGCAGACAGCGAGCGCAAAAACAAGGTGGGGGTGGGGGGAGAAATAAAAAATTAAAAAATTTCCAACAGCCTTTTAAAAAAAAAATGAAAGGTCTATTCACTTACATTAAAAGTCAGTGGAGAGTAGGCTAAACGTTCACTATATTAGAAACCATGCATGTGTCCCCAGACCTAGTTTTTCTCCCTAGGTCTGGTTTTTGGAATGCCAGTGATAAACTAAGCCTGATTTATTGTATGAACAACCTCTATGGGAAAAGACTGTAACTTTGGGTATCTTTGGTCAACCTTAAGAGATATAGCAGGGGGACAGATGTGGCTCAAGTGGTTGGGCGTCATCTCCCATATGGAGGGACATGGGTTTTATTCCCGGGACCTCCCGGTAAAAATTAAAAAAAAAAGAAAAAGATAGAAGGTGCGCAGGCCACCAAGCTCTGTGTGCGGGTGTGCCTCCAGGCCCCACGAGCTACACAGCAAGGTGATGACATAACAGGATAGTGACACAAGGGAAAGCCAAGACGAGATGCACCGAAAAGCCAAGAACTAAGGTGGCGCAGGCAGTAGGATGCCTCTCTACCACATCGGAGGTTCCAAGGATCGAATCCCAGTGAAGACAGGAGGAGAAGGATGAAAAGAGATGGCAGGAAATGGACACAGAGTCACCTAGCGAATGGACCCAGAAACAGCCAAAAACAGGGGGTGTTAAAAATGGATAAAAGTCGGGGCGGATGTGGCTCAAATGGTTGGGCATCCGTCTGCCATATGGAGGGACCTGGGTTCGATCCCCAGGACCTCCCGGTAAAATAAAAAATATATATATAGAAGGTGCATGGGCTGCCAGGCTCTGTGTGCCGCTGAGCTGTCGGGCCCCAGGAGCTATGCAGCAGGATGATGACATAATAGGGGAGAGACAAGATGAGATGCTCTGAAAGCTCCAGAAGCCAGGAGCTAAGGTGGCGCAGGCAGCAGAATACCTCTCTCCTACATCAGAGGTCTCCAGGATCGAATCCTGGTGAAGACTGGAGGAGGAGGATGAGAAGAGATGGCAGGAAACAGACACAGAGAATTGCCCAGTGAATGGACACAAAACAGCAAATGGGGAAGGGGGGGTTTAAAATGGATAAAGTAAATAAATAAAATCTTAAAAAAAAAAAAAAAAGCTATGAGATCCACACAATTAATTAAAAAAAAAAATGGATAAAAGTAAATAAATAAATCCTTAAAAAAATGTGTAGGGGAGGAAGATACAGACTATAGTTGGTAGTAATACTTCGACGATGCTCTTTCATGATTTGTTAACAAATGTTTCACACAATGCAGGGTGTTTATGGGGGGATGATGTGTGGGAGCCCTGTATGATGTTATGCATGTTTGTTTTGTAAGTTCACGATGTTTACTGAAGACTTATAGTTTATGTATGCTCATGTATGAATACTTCAATAAATTGTTTAAAAAAAAAATCAATGGAGAGAGAAGATGTGGCTCAAGCAGTTGAGTGCTCACCTCCCACATGGCAGGTTCCGAGTTCAGTTCCCTGTACCTCCTAAAGAAAAATAAACAAAACAGGCAGACAGCAAGGAAAAACAATGAGCACTATGAGCACAAACAATGAGCAAACAGATGAGGGAGCTAGGGGGAAAAAAAGTCAACGGATATGTTAAGCAGAAGACTAGGCACAATGGAAGGAAACAGCAGAAAGATCAAAAGAAATTGCCCTGCTGCACAGAAATGCTGCACAGAGAGAAAATAAGAATTGAAGGACAGAGACTCTTAGATAGAAAGAAATACACTGCTATATGTTGTTTGCGAGGAACATATTTAAAACATGACACAAAAGGACTGAAAGCAAACGGGTGGAAAATGTTCCCCAAGTAATACTAGCCAAAAGAAAGCTGATACTAATTTCAGACAATCCAGACCTCAAGGTAAAGGCATTATAGGGAAAGAGGTAGCACATTATGCTAAAAGAAACAAGTCATCAGGAAGATCTGGTTGTTCTAAACTTGCATCCACCCAACACAACTTCAAACATGAAATAAAAAAATCACCAGCCTTGCAAGAAATGAACAAGTCTAAGATCCATGTTGGAGATTTTTAAAACATGTCTCAGATATTGCTATCTTAATCAGACAAACTACAAAAAATCTAAAAGATTTGAACAATACACTTAAACTTCATCTAATGGATACATGGAATCCTGTTCAACAATTAAAGAATATATAATAATTTAAGCAAAAAAAATGAAACCTGCATGAAAATTGACCACACTCTAGGCCACAAAACAAGTTTCAGCATATACAAGGCAATTCATATAATTCTACCATATTCTCTTACCCCAATGCAAGAAAATTACAAGCTTTAGATAGGCAATAAAAAAATGAAAAATAAAACTTCTCTGTCTGGAAATATAAAAAACATGGTTTAAAGAAGAAATTATAATGGAAATTTGAAAATGTTCATAATTGATAATGAAAATACCACATATCCAAATCATGGAAAGGAAAGTCTAAGGTCATGTATATTACTAGAAGAAAAGCTAAAAACTGAAATGTGGGACTGTATAAGATAGTAAAACCTCATGTAAAACACAAATATGGGTGATATTGCATATATAAGACTGTTTTTACAAGATATAAATACAAATATACTAGAGAGAAGGAAAGAGAATAGCAGCTATGTACAGCAGAGGAAGTATAGAATGATTTAAAGCTGATGAGTTTTGTTTATTATTATTATTATTATTATGGGAATAATGAAAGAATGGTTGAAGTGATGAATGCACAAATATGTGATTATACCAAATACCATTGATTTTACACTTTGAATGGATTTATGCTTTATTAATATATATCGATAAAATTCATTTGCCTAAAAAAAACATGGGATGCCGCTAAAACAGTAAGTAGAAATCTATAGTTTTAAATGTATATGCCATATTTCATCAACTCTAAGATGCCAAAACTATAAGTTATAACATTATCTTTTGTACCACTAAGAAATTAACATACTACTAATTAAGTATGATATTCTGTTGATTGTAAGATGCATTGCTATTACGGTGATGAAATGTAAAAAAAGATATACACATCTTAGAATTGATTAAATGTAGTATTATATAACAGGAAATATTAAAAATCAATGAATTAAGTGTCCAACTTTTTCTGCAACAAGTGAGAAAAATACAAAGGAAAAAAGAACAAAGGAAAAGAAGAATGGAACAGGAAATAAGTGCAAATACAGTAGAAATTTTTTCAATCATTGGAAATACTAAAAATCACTAGAGATTTAAAAAATCACAAGAGAATACTATGAAGACATTTCTGCCAATAAATTTGAAGACAGATAAAACTAGAAAATGTTCTAGGAAAACAGTTTATCAAAATGTCTTCAAGAACAAAATAGAACACCAACATAGATTTATAGTAATCAAAGAAAAGGAGTCAGTAGTTTAAGGAAGCGGTTTAGGGAAGCGGCTGTGGCTCAATCAGTGGGGCTCCCGTTTACCATATGGGAGGCCCCGGGTTCGGTTCCCGGGGCCTCCTGGTGAAGGCAAGCCCGCCCGCACGGCGTGGTTAGCTGACCCAGCGAGCACAAGCAGCAAGGTGGGGGATAAATTAATAAATAAATAAAATCTTTAAAAAAAAAAAAAAAAACTATGTTTAAAGCAAAACAAAACAAAACAGGAAAAGCATAAGCCCCATTATCAAGTTCTAACATATCCTTAGGAAACAGACAACCTCTAGCATATGCAAACTATTCCTAAGAATAGAAAGGTAGGGAACTCTTCCCAAATTACTTTATGAGTATGTAATCATAATATGCTAACTGTGTACAGCCAGTACTAGAAAGGAAAATTATAGGTGAATCTCATTTATAATTGTAGATGAAAATATAAAAACAAAACATTAGCAAATTTAGGTTTAGCAATAAATTAAAAATTATGCTCTCATCCATTAGGGTGTATACCATGAATATAAGTATGGATAAACATTTAAAAATTTACTAATGTAATTCACCATTTTAACAAATTAAAGGCAAAAAATCATACAATCATCTCAGTGGATGCAAATAATGTATTTGAGGAAATACATCACCCACTTAACATAAAAATTCTTAGGGAACCAGGAATCAAAAGGTAACTTCCTTAACTTAATAAAGAATATCCAAAAAGCTATAACAAAAACATAAGTAATGTTAAATTATTAAGAGGATTCCCCTTAAAGTGAAGGAAAATATCAATGCTTTCACTCAATGCTTTAACTTAACATTATCCTGGAGGTTGTAGCCATGGTAAAAAGTCAGTCAAATAAGTGTTGGAAAGGAAGAAACAAAAACTATCATTCCAGATGAAATGTCTACATAGAAAAATCTAGAAAAAATCTATTAAACTATGAGGATTTTAAAAGTTTCTCAAGGTTGCTAGATACAAAAATTTATATATAAAAATCAATAGCATTACTATGTATGAGTTAAAACTAAATAGAAAATGTATTTGTTTTAACTGAACAACGGACCTTGTACATGCAAAGCAGGTGTTCAACCACTGAGCTACACCCACTCCCTGAAAATACATTAATTTTAAAGGATAGTATTGAAAATAGCATTAAAAACCATAAGGTATTTAAGAATGAATCTAACAAGGTAGACAAGATGTAAAAAGAAAAGGAAAAGTGTAAATCTTTATTGAAGAACATTAAAAAGCCTGTATAAATGAAGAAGTTTATGAATAGGAAGACTCAACATACTAAAATATAATTTCTTGCCAAATTAGTTGATAAAAATGGATGAAAACAGTGGCCACTGGAGGTTCTGAGGGGAGGGAAAGGGAAAAACAGGTGTAATATGGGGACATTTTTGGGACTTGGGAATTGTCATGAATGACATTGCAATGACAGGTACAGGCCATTATATAACTTGTCATAACTTAGAAAATTGTACGGGAAAGAGTGTAAACTACAATGTAAACTGTAATCCACACTTAGTGGCAATGCTCCAAATGCGTTCATCAATTTTTAATGACTCTACCACACTAATGAAGAATGTTGTTAATGTCGAAAAATGTGGGAGGGGTTGGGAGTAGGGCATGTGGGAATCCCTTATATTTTTTATGTAACTTTTATGTAACTGAAATATCTTTAAAAAAAAAAAAAAAATTTAAGTATATTTAGAAAGGAAAAAAAAATGGCCAAAAGAATTTTCAAGGACTCTAGCAAACTGATCCTAGATACACACACACAGATTTAAGTCTAAACATAGACAAGATAATTTTGAAGTAGAATGAAAAGTGGGACTTGTTCTACTAGATTCTTACTATAAAATATTTGTATAAACAGTATGGCATTGACACATGGATTGAAAAATAGAAAAGAACTTAGAATCAGACCCATATATATGGAGAAACTTAGTGTATGACAGAAGTGGAATTAAAACTCAGTGGGAAATAATCAACAGACTATATGCAGGAAGTGGATTTTCATTTGGAAGAAGAGGAAAATTATCCTAGCCTCATCCCATCCATAGAAATAAATTCCAGAGGGATAAAAGACTTAAGTGTGAAAATCAAAATTTTAATAAATTTAGGAAAAAAAACCATTATGATATTGGCATAAGAAAGGATTTCTTAGAAAAGGCAGGAAATGAAACCATAATGGTAAAAATCAATAAATTTGACTACCTTAAAATTTCAAACTTTAATAAGTATCTTTATCATATGTGAAAGAAGAAAAAACCCTACAGCCTGGGAGAAGGCATCACAATAAATATAGTCAACAAAGAATTCCTATCCAATGTGTAAAGAACATCTACAAATTAATCAGAGACAAACAACCAAACAGAAAATGGAACAATGATATGAATAGGCAATTCTTTGAAGAGGAAAATAACCAAAGGCCAATAAATATAGTTAACTTCACTAGTAACTGGGGAAATATATTATTTCACACAGATTGTCAAAACTAAAAGGTCAAATAACACTATGCATGATCCAGAATGTGAAGAGTGTAAATTGGTCACAACCTCGTTGAAGAGCAATTTGGTAACATCTAGTAAAGTTGAAGATGCATATACCATACACCTGCCACAGGTTCTTTAAGTATTATATCCTAGAGAAATGCTTACACATGTATTAGAAAAATGTGTGCAAGTATTGCCATCACAATATTGGTTTTGATAGCACAGAAGTGGAAAAACTTAACGCCCATCAGTAGAGGAATAGATAAACTAGCTTAGTCATGCACTGAATATTAATTAGGCAATTGGTACTGGTTAAAATGAATGAATGAGGTCTGCTTGTACTTCAAGATGGATAAATCCCCAAAAGCGAAAAAGCACGATGCAAAAGTATATAAGCTATGATTTCTGCAACATTCTGTTTCCTTAGAGAGATACCTAAAACAAATAAGGCAAAATGTTACCACCTGTTATACAGCATAACACAGTGAATCCTGTTGTGGATGATGGACTGGGGTTAATAGTGCAAGCATAAGAATGTTCTTTCATGAACTATAACAAATGTATGGCACTAACACAATAAGGTGGTATATGGGAAAAATACACCAAATGTAATCTATGGACTATAGTTAAATAGTACTATTTTCACATATTTTCATCAATTGTAACAAAGGTACCACGCTGATGCAAAGTGTCAACAAAAGTGGGGTATATGGGAATATTGTTTTTTGTTGTTGTTGTTTGTTTGTTTGTTTTTTAGGTACCGGGGTCTGGGATTGAGCCCATGAACTCATACATTGGAAACCAGTGTTCACCCACCGAGTCACATGGGCTCCCCTGAGTTGGTTTTTTCATTTGTTTGCTTGTTGTTTGTATTTTGTGTTTAGGAGGCACCGGGCACCAAACCCAGTACCTCCCATGCGGAAACCCTTGAGCCACATCTGTTCCCTGGAATATTGTAATTTTTACATGATTTTTCTGTAAACCTACAACTTCTCTAATTAAAAAATATAATTAAAAAAAATATGATGCTAAGTGAAAGAATCAGACACAAGGTACTACATATTGTATGATTCCATTTATGTAAAATATAAATATAAATATAGAGAGACAGAAATAGATTAGTGTTTATGTACGGATGGAGAAGGATAGAGGAATTGAGGTGCTTCTTTTGGGAGTAATAAAAATGATCTAAAATTGATTGTGGTAATGAATGCACAAATCTGTGAATATACTAAAAGCCATTGATTGTTACACTTTGGGTGGATTGTATGATATGTGAATATAACTCAATAAAACTGCTTTTA
Source organism: Tolypeutes matacus (assembly GCA_026826555.1). Lineage (NCBI taxonomy): Eukaryota > Metazoa > Chordata > Mammalia > Cingulata > Chlamyphoridae > Tolypeutes > Tolypeutes matacus. The sequence goes on from JAKSZT010054001.1 coordinate 2,897,477, forward strand.
AAAAAATATTACCATCTGTTAAATTGTGTATTCATATTGGGGAGGGTAGTGATGGTGATGTATATGGCTGTTATTTTATTTTGTGGATATTTTTGTATGTTTGAAATGTGTTTTTTTTTTTTAAAGAAAAATACTATATGTGGAAATCACAAGTATCACTTGTCACAAATAGACTCTGTATGTGTGTGTACATAAACTATCCAAGCTTTAAAGTTCATCTGTATACCACTTAAGTTTTATCTTATGCTTTCTTTGGGAAACAGTAGACTAAGGTGATACAAATTAACCAGTGCAGCTAGGTATCACTCCAGCCACTTTTGAGGGCACTCCTACCCCTCCCCACCACGAAGGACCACGAGTATTACATGTCACCATCTTCCCCTGGAACCTTCCCTCCCATTCATTATTGCAGGATGTCCAGCTATCCACGTCCTCCCAGAGGCACAGTCTGCTTATAGGATCATGTCCAAACCAACACTGTGGGGTGTGCATAATGATTCACCAAGATGAGGTTAAACTCTGCTCATTATCTGCTGTTAGGGAAGGTAGAAGAATACATAGTATGCTTTTTTTTAGGAGGTATTGGGGATTGAACCCATGTCCTCGGTATATTTGAAGCAGGCACTCAACCACTGAGCTACGCCTGCTCTGCTATAGTATACATTTTAGACACATTTCCGTGGTCAAAATAAAAAGGAATATGACTCATCTAATGGGAATAATGATTTATATGAAACACAATTCTCAATAATGACTGATAAATGAGACATTACTCAAAATAAAGAACCCATTGTTTAAAATACTTATAATTTCAATAAACATGTAAAAAAAAAAAAAAAAAAAAAAGACACCACATTTATGGATCTGTTTTTCAAAAATTTCCATCAATTGATATTTAACTTTGTGTTTATCTGTCATGTGAATTCAGCATGTGGTGCATCTCTGAGAGTCTTTTCATATAGTGGTATGGCACAAACCCTGGAGTCACACTGCCTAGATTTGACTCCTGGTCTGCCGAGTGACAACTGTGCCTACATCACCTCATCTGTAAAATGGGAATGACAACAGTCCCTACCTCTTAGAGTCAATGAGAAAATTAAGTACAAAGCACTGAAAATTATCTGGTACCTACTGAGTGTTTTATAAACGTTAGCTACTATTGTAACATAATATATGTTGGTTGTGATTCCTCACTTGTCTTATAAACTGTAATTCTTCTGCTAAATTAAGAGCTTATTTAGACAGCCAAATCTTTGTAAGTCAGTATTTATTATTTAAATTTTTGCTTTGTCAATATTTGAAGAAGAGAATGTTTTTCTCCTTATAATACAATTTGTCTACTACTTCCTAGGAATAGCACTGGACATATTTATGCAGATAAAACTAATCTGGGGACAGCATAAATAAATTTGATTATTGTAAACATCTCTGCTCTTATTCAAGTGTATTTGAGGTGATTGCATCTTTATCTGACTAAATCCTTTGCTGAGTCATTCTTGCTTGGATGGAATGTTATTTTTAGTAATGGATTGTTATTCTCCCCTTCTCTGGGATTATATCTTCCTAGCACACATTAAGGGCAAATGTGAAGAGCTCGCCTGATGCATTATTCAGAAAATCAGAAGCTGAATTTGGTTTATACACTTGAAATTAGATAAGAAGGATGCAGTGTCTGGTTAGGCAAGATTTTCTACAGGGGGAAGAATTTCCCATTTTTATCTCTGTCTTTTTTTTTTTTTTTTTTTTTTAAGATTTATTTATTTCTCCCTACCCCCTCATTGTTTGCACTTGCTGTGTCTGTTGTCTTCCTTGTTTTTTTAGGAGGCACTGGGAACTGAACCCAGGACCTCCGATGTGGGAGGGAGGCACCTAATCACTTGAGCCACCTCCATTCCCTGCAGTGCTGTGTCTCTCATTATGTTTTTCCTTCTTGTGTCTCTTGTTGTGTCAGTTTGCCGTGCCTGCCCATCGTGCCAGCTCACTGTCTTAGTCATCTTCTTTAGGAGGCACTGGGAACCTCTGCTCCCTGCTTTGTTGTGTCTCTCATTATGTTTTTCTTCTTGTGTCTCTTATTGGATCATCTTGTTGTGTCAGCTCACTGCACCCGTTCATCACACCAGCTCACTATCTTCTTTAGGAGGCACTGGGAACTGAACCACGGACCTCCCATGTGGTAGGCGGGAGCTCAGTCACCTGAGCCACATCTGCTTCCCTCTATCATTTTCATGGTGAAAGCACCTGACTTTTAGTCAGATTAAAAGATATTCATCTCCTACTTCAATCGATAACTTTTAACTTTCAATGATCCTTTATGTGGTCATGGCATAAATATATCTTGACATTCAAAATAAGGACTTTAGTTATTATTTTCCCTTTTATTTTACTACATGTTTTAGATGGTATTTAATTGTTAAGATTTTAGAATCTGTGGTAAGAAGTAACTTTAATGTATTATTTATAGTTTCTCAAGCACACGACCAAATATAAAGTCCTACGAATAGTGGAGACTTGAGTTGGCTACTAGAGGAAACATGACATTCCTAGCTTAACAAGTTGTGGTCAGATAATGCTTGTTTTGTTTGACCATTTTGGTCAAGCAATTGGATAATAAAGTGGAAAAAAAATGATTATGGATAATACAATGAAAAAAACAAAATGACTGAATTACCTTTTATCAGAAACAGCCAGTTTTTTGGGCAAGTCAGGGTATCTTAAGTGAACGCTCTTGTTAAAACTCCAGTGACACAGAATAGAGTGGTTTTATTCATATCTAAAGCCACATCAATTCCATCACAAAAGTTCCCAAAGTCCCTTCGAGGGAATTATGCAAAACACTTTGTGCTTATATAATGCCTGGGTCACCTGGGGACTGCCAGCCCTTTTCAATCAATGTAAGATTGATTTCAATTCTCTTCAACATAGAACCCAATCTGAGCAATGGAATGGGGTGTTATTTTCTGATGGTCCCCTTAGCTCTATAGTTCTGCACCTATGGATCTAGAGATGAAATTGAGTTCCTTCCATAACTTCCCAAAAACATACCCACAGAGCGAGCGAGCAAGAGAACATGAATGCACTTATAGCAAAGCAGATTTTACATTTGGGGGAATGGGGTGGGAGACAAAGTTTCAATTACAGCAAAACAAACAACTACAGCTGTCACTATTCTTGAACTGTCCTTGGACCACTTCCACTGCTGCAGAAATTTCACAACCAAGTTGTGGCCCCACCTCACATTTAAATTGCAGGCTCTTCTCTCCCTCCTCCTTTGTCTACAATTTAGGAAGAATTCAAAATTCCTCTCATTTTCCTGTTACAGAACAGTTTAGCAATCTCTTTATTGCCTTGACTGCTCACCTTCCACACTGATTGGCCTTTCAAATAATTTCCTAAACACAACATTTTCTTCCTGTTTTAGGTTGGGTTCCCTAGAAGCAGGGCATGAGGTGGGGATTCTTGGGCAAGTGGTTTCTCAGATGAGACATAGGGAGTGAGGAATGCAGGATAGGGCAAGGGAGGGAACCCAGACAGGATGTAGTTTCAGATGTTTAGAGCTTTGAGGAGTGAATTGCATGAGCACTGCCCTCTTTCCATTGGCCAGGGGCTCCACTGCTATATCCCTACTGCAGTCAGTCAACCACTAAACCAACAGTGAAGACTTTGCCTGCTTTCCTAGATCTTCTCAATTCCAATCATCTTTGTCTCTATTTCTCCTCAGCCACTTGCTCTTTCAACCACGTGCAGAACTATTTCACCAACATGATTTCAAACATTAAAATAGTTGTCTCTGATCAGAGCACCTTCCTGCTACTCCTATTCTCTTTTTTTCTCCTAGCAAACCTGCCTTCATCTGCGCAATGACCTCTGGTCCCTCCTGCCATTCCCTCTTCTCCCTTAGGTGCTGTTTCCTCAGTATCACTTACTTCCACGGCCAGCCTGAACTGCATGACCAGCCATTTCATTCATGTCATCTTCATTCAAGCCACACTGCCCTTCTCACTACCCATGGTGCTTCATCCTCATGGCCCATTTGCATAGACTGTTTCCTCCAAATGGAATGCCAGTTTCTCCTTCTCGGTCTGACAAATCCCTACTCACCTTCTAAGAGCTATCTAAAATGTCCCTTCATCCTTGAAGATTTCTTCATCTCACTTAACTAGACTAAACTGCCTGCAGTGGATGGTCATTGTTTGGGGGTTTCCCATCATCCATTTCACCTTTGTAACCACCCCCATTTCCTTTTGAGAAACCACCTCTCCCCCAATGGGTACATTCTTACATGACTGTAATGAGAAGCTCTGTCCTCCCTAATTAGGCCCATCAGACACATCCTCCATGGACTTTGTATCTGGAGTGGGGGAGGAAAGGTCCTAAAAGGATTTATTTCCAGTCCATCCTAGCAGCAGCAGCAGCCTCTCTGCATCCAGATTCTATGAGCCCTCTATAGCCTCCCAATATAATATATATATATATATATAATATAGCCTTCCTTTTGCTTAAGTCAATTGGATTCAGTTTCCATTGCTTGCAAATAAAATCCTCTTGTATTCCCAGAGTGCTTATTATAGTGCCTTCCACGTGGCATTGTAATCTTCTGTGAACTTGTCTGTCTCCACCGCCAGGCTGAGGCATTTTCTCAGTCATTTTTGTAATCACAATATCTAGCACTCTAACATATGGCAGGTGTTCAATAAATACTGAATGAATGAACAAGTAAATAAATGAATGAGAAAGAACAAGTTCTCCCCAGAATTCCTCTTTTTTGGTAAGGTCTGAAACTAGCAAGTGGGCGCTTTTGTGTTTCAAAGATTTGCTTCTAGTCATTATTGAACACAGGGATTCTGCATGAATTCCACCATGACAAGGGCTATGGATTGAGGAATAGACTTGATTACCAAACTTTACAATCCAAGGGTCAGCAAGAGAAGGTATATTCCTCAATTCTTCCATCATCCCACAGAAAGGTGAGCTGGGTCCAGGGATTGTTGGGTGTATAGGAGGCTTACCTGCTATACCTCCTACTGAGTGCAATCTTGAGAAAATGGCCTTCTCAGAGGTGGGCTAGTTGGTCATCCAACTGCCTGGGAAAATCAATGTCCAGTACCTGGAGACCTTGGGAGACCTGAAAAATAGTCTCCCACATTTGAAAGGTACCCACTGATTCCATGAGAAGGTGAGTCTGGGTGCATCCTCTCCCACTGGAAGAAGGAGCAACTTGTCCATGCATCCCAGAGTAAACATTCCAGTGAGATGTGGAATAATGATAATCAGAAAGAAGTCACAGAATGTCAAGAACTCTCTGCAAACTATGAATAGCACTTTGACAAAAGTCAAAATATAAATTCATCTGGTTGGAACACTTTCCACACTTTCTGCTGCCTTAAATAATCCTCTAGCATATCTACTTTGCTTTATTTCAGAGGCTCAGCCCCAATGCTTTTTTGCAGCTCGGCGAGGTGTCCTTTAGCACAGAACTGGTGTCCATCGAGTGGGCATTCTGAGGACTCTGGACTCATGAAGGCCCTCTACAGCAAGTCAGGAATGGTCTCCTCAAATCATTTCCTGACTGTACTTTCCCCAAATTGGGAAAGCATTAAACCAGAAGATAGAAATAAAGCATCATCAAGATACAATTATCTGATACTTGAGCCTTCTTATAGAAAAGTAAATTTGTATTTCATTGCATTTGGGAAGCCAAAAAAGAATTACCAATAAAAGTTAAAGCCATAGATAGAAACCTGTAGCCATAAACCATTTGTCACATGTATCTGCATGTGGGGTCAACCTTTCAAAATCTTTCCTGGTTCTTTGAAAGCATGTTAATAGGAGCAATTTCTCTTCCAAACACAGATTAATAGGTCTTTCCCGTTATTCGTCCTCCCCTTTAATCATGAATTTAGATAACATATAACTCAAAGCATAAATTAGATGCTAAAAGTGTCCAGTGGTACTAAATTGAATGGATAATTTGAATCTCTCAGAACACTTGTAAATTGGCTTTTAATTCAAATTATCTTTTAATTTAAAAAAGAAAAGGGACAATTCTGATAGCTTGTCGGGAAGAAAAACTAGAGCCACTTAAAGTTCTTTGTGATCTTGTTAACGAGGCTTCAGATCCCCAAATGCCTCTCCTTTGAAATTACTTCTGGCCTTGTTCACCTAAACAGAGGTTTCACTGGGGAAAGTTGCTTGGAGGAAGTGTCAGCCTTAGAAAGCTGAGAGGCTCTGTGATGTTGTGAAACATTGGGGCAGGGGAGGTTTCTAAAGCTGACTCTTCCTCCAACTTGCTTTCCCCATCTGTAAACTGCTGATAATGTTGAAAATTGTGAAGTGTTCTATAAATGTTTGAGAAATATTATAGCAGGTAAAACTCCATTTTTTCTATCTTTAAATCTTATTAAATTGACTCTGAACCCCCAACTCACAAGGCAAATCATATTGATACTCTGTGTGTCTCCCCCAAGGTCTTGGAAAGGTTCTGGGGGAAAGAAAGGGAGCTTTGGGCCGTGCAAAGTTTTCAAGGAGCTCCCCCTTGGATCGTGGGCACAGAGCGGTCCTCTCTGAGATGCCTGTTGCCTGTGTCTTCAGGTTCTCTTGGAATCTGATGGCTCTGAGAGTGATGGGCCATGCTTCTAAGAAGTCATTGCCGGCCAGGGCTGAGAGCTTGGTGCCTAAGATTCTGCCTCTGCTCTAAGATCTTGTTTCCTGCTTTCTGCTCGCAGAACCTTGTGGAACTGGCTAACTTCCATCCATTCCTCAGGTTGGGAACATCTGTCTTCCTTCTATGCTCTGACGAATCCCTCTGTGTCCTCTGCCCTCCAGACTTTTTCCACAAAAGACAGGAAGCGGGTTCTTTTGGGGGCAGCTTCTGCCTTTTGACCTACCAAAGCTCCTGAAACTAGGGAATACTATGAAGGGCAAGGTACTCTTCTTGAAGTGCAGACATGAAAACAAGTTAGGGGGAGCAAAGCCCAAACTGATATGGCAACTCATTAGGCCAGCACATTATTTTTTCAAATATAAAACATAGAAATAATGTTATTCTTTTTATTTTCCCTTGTTTGTCCAAATATAGTAAAGAAGCAAGCAAAGAACAATTTCACAGCTGAAGGAGATGAGCTATTTAACATGGGCACCAAGATTCTTCAGCAGTCCAAAAGCCAAAAAGAAAAAGCAGAGTAAGTATTTAACCAGTTACCTTAGCCAAGTTAAAAAAGGGCAATGCAAAATTTAGTTTGTTGAATTAAAATCTTATTGGAATAATATTTTCCCATAAGCTTTTGTTTTTAAAAGGATCAAAGAGTGTTTAAAGAATCCTACAATTAACTATTCTAAACAAACAGAAAAACTATATGTGAAATCGTAGTCCCAACCCATTAAGTGAAATGGAGAATTAAGGCACTGATATAAGAACTCAAGCAAAAACATTGTTTTGGCTTTAATTTATTAGATATTCCAAATTAATAAAATACGTATGATCTGAATTAGAGTGGTTGTTTTAGAATGTTTTCTTCCTAACCGAGCATTTGAACAGTGCTGTATGGTTTCCAAAGGACTTTCATATATGTGATTCCATTTTATTCCCAAATAAGTCTTACGAGGTAAGTAGAGCCTCACTTTTCCCCTTTAAGAAATTGAGGTGATTCAAAGATGTTATAGTAAGTGACCATGGATACACAGCTTGCAGGTCACCAACAGCCACTTGTTCTCACTCTAAGTCTAGTGTTTTTCTTTCCACTTGTCTACCTCACCTCATGGGGGAGGGGGGTGGAAATATCTTCTCTCCCCTGGTGAGGAGCACAACTTGAGGTGACCCCTCAAGTCTCTAGTTAAATCCTTGGGCTCAAATCCTAACTGACATTTTCTAGCTGTGTGATCTTGGACAAGTTACTTAACCTCTTCGAATCCAGGATAATATGAATCAAGCTCTTAGCACAGTGCCTGACACACAGGAACCAAGAAATAAGTGTTTATTTGTATCTCTAGCCCTCTAATTGGAAAGTGGAAGGTGTGGGGAAAAGAAAGCAAGGGTGTCTTGAACCAATATTAGAAACAATGGCCCTGATTACCCAACAAGGAGACTTTGTTTTCACACTGAACATGCCTATCAGCCCTCAGGGAAGCATCCAGAGCTGTGGCAGCCAGACCTAGACAGAGTAGCAGACCAGTCCATGAATTCCTTCTTAAAACCTGAAGCCTCCAAGAAAAGCATAAAGGGTGGAGGAGGAGGGTGCCCTCAGCTCTGATCCTGGCTACAAAACACCGACAACTTCCATTTATTGTGCATCTACTTTGTGCTCTATTGTAGGCACTTGACATGTGTAATGCTGTTTATTGCTCACACTGATACCATGAGACACAGATTTAAGCCCCAAGTCCTAGAGGAGGAAATGAAGGGTCAAAAATATTCTGTAATTTTTCCAAAGTGACAAGAAGAAGGAAGTGAGGAAGCTAGGCTTCAAATCCAGAACATTCTAATTCCAAAAACTGAGCTATTTCCACTAAACTGTATGGAAAACTGTGTTGGGGGTGCAAGCAGTACCCAGAGAAATTCCAACCAACTCCTCCTGGTTCTCTTTCTAGGAGAAGTTGAATTAGAAGCTCTTTATAAAAGACAAGGAAACCATCCCCAGGGCAAAACCTGGGCCTTGTGCTAAGCATTCCTGGGGACCATCATGTTGAGGACAGGGTTTGGTTGGACCCCAAAAATACAATTCAGCCTGTTAGGGGGGTCAGCTCACTAAGGCACCCACTGAGTGGGTGAGTAAGAAAAGGAATTCTCAACCCAGCCTAGCCAGATGTGAGCCACTGGAGGAAAAGGGGCTCATCCCTGAGACTAGCTTTGTCCAGAGCAGGTATTCAAGAAGATAAGGGGCCTACTGGAGGTGCCCCATCAAGTCCAGGGAAACCCTGGATTCAGCCTAATGCAATAAGAGCACTCTTAGTAGGTCCCAAGTAACTATTCACTTAACCTTGAAAGGAGCTTCCCTATTTGACTTAAAGAACAGGGACAAAATCCATCCCTGGTAGCAGCCCATCTAGCAGGGTGAGGACCCTTCTGCCTACCTGGGTGTCATTCAGCCTCAGGCCACTCTTGCCTAGCCTGACATGCTCCTGCCCTTGTCCATGGGTGACAGAAGAGCAGCTTATTTTCTCAGCAGCATGGATACATCACAGGGTACATAAAGCTGTCTCCCAACCCTTCTGAATTGGTAGCAATGGAGAACTGAAATGGAATCTGCTCATGGCAGGAGATCCCAGGAATTTATGGGGAAGCTGGGTAAAGCCCGTGCATTATCAGCATGGTCCTTTCTCCCCTTAAGCCAGTAACATATACAATATATAACATTCTTGTCAGGGAGAGAAAAATGAATGTACACCCTGCTGACCAAAGGAGAATGATTTCACTCTCACCCATTCCTCTGTCCTATTCTCTCCTTGCTTCACCACTTCCAAGGGTATGGTGGCATAGATAGAGGTAATACTAGTCATTTAGGCTCGCCCACATCCACATCCTGGCGCAATTCATTCATTCATTCATTCATTCATTCATTCATTCAGCTTCTTCTTATGTATGAGTGAGGAAAATTGTGGAACAAGTCAGTGCTTTTAAAGGCACAGGTGGTTTGCCAACACGTGTCAGGGAGACACAAGCTTGTCTAAGGGAATCGAGAAGACTCAACAACAGCCAGGGTTAGTCCTTCATTAAGAATCTCTCTGCACAAGCAAAGATATTTTAGAGATAAGCTCCTGCCCATCAAGTTTCTGCTGTGCCCTGGAGAAGCATTTAGCCCAACTCCCACCCTCCACCCCAGCACCTCCCTTAGCATCCAATGCCAGATCCTTTAGAGATGATCAAGACACCTGACAACTTACTTTCCCTGATGCCCATTATTGCCTACAGTTCCCCTCTTGGGACCACAGCCCAGATCTTAACTCTACCTAACCTACCAACAGCTTTCTCCAGCCTAGGAGCCTGCTCCTAGTATCCCTTATATCACCTTGGATTGCCCTGAAGGGGACCAGTGCCCACCCTTCCTTGGAATCAAAAACACCTAGAAGGTTTGTTCTACAGCCTGTTGCTGAACCCTAAGCTCAGAGGCTTCTGCAGCCCACTCAGGTTTCTGGGCCATGGCCCATGTTGTTGACTTTCTTGTCCCAGCACCTACATGGCTACAGCAGCAAGGCATGTGCCAGAAGGGCTCAAGGGCATCCTGAGGTCAGGCTTACTTCTGGATGCCTATTCCTGGATGTCAGATATTTGCCTTCATGACCTTTGAGAAATTCTATCTTATTGTTTGCCTTCTGACACCCAGAAATTCAGCTTGCTTTGGCCATGGTTAATTTCTTGCTTGACCCCCTGGCTTCCAGTTCAACATCTTTCCCAGTTCTGCCATCCAGGACCCTAATGCCTACCTGCATGTCACTCAATCTGAGGCCCTGTTTGTCCAGCTGATTCTGCTCCAGGCTTTGCCACTTAGCTTCAGCATGGATAGGAGGATATACATAAAGTTGAGTCTTCTGACCTTTCTGAGGTGGTAGCAATGGTAGATTTGTATATTTCCTACTGTATTTGGGTGAAGGTCATAGGTGGAGGTTAATGCTTTCTGGTCAAGCTGAAACCAAAAAGGAAGTTAGAAGAGTACAAATAAATCCCTATGGTACTCTGTCCCTGACACATGTTTTTGACTTTGCAAGGCTCTCCAATACCACTTGTTATACAGATGGGGTCCAGAAGATAGGCATCAGAAACTGCAGTGTGTCAATCCTGTGGCATTCTTCTTAGCTTCCTGGCTGCTAAAACAATTACCATACAATGGGTTGGCTTAGCAGGAATTTCTTGGCTCACAGTTTCAGAGACTAGAAGGCTTGCTTCCTCCTGGGCTCTGTATACTCAGACTGCCCAGCAAACTTTCAGGTTCATGGATTTTTTATTACATGGCAATGCACATGGAGTGTCTTCTCCTTTCTCGTCTGGGTTCTTCCAGCTTCTGGATGCTCCCCGTGGCTTCTCTTTCCACACCCAATTTCCTTTGCTTATGAGGATGTCAGCCATATTGGGTTAAGGCCCACCCTCTTTTAGTCTGGGCACACCTCCGCTAATAACATCTTCAAAGAGCCTATTTACAAATGGGTTCACACCCACAGGATCAGGGACTGGGATCTGAATGTGCCTTTTGTGGGGGAAAAGAATCCAATTCCCAACAGCATCCATATTTGTAATCACTAAACTTTCACTGTTTACCACCTAATTACAGGAGAACCATTGCCATGCTACAGAAAATAGAGTCTATGCAGTAGTCATCATCATAATAGCTAAACTTATTGAGTGTTTACTCTGTACCAGATACTATGCTTCACATGGATTATCTCATTTAATCTTCACAGCAACCCTGTGAATTAGGTGCTATTATTTCACCCATTTTATAGAAGAGAGAGGCACAGGGAAGTTAAGGAACTTGCCTGAAGTTTCCAGAGCAGTGAGCAGTAGAGCCAGGATTTGAACCCAGGCGGTCAGACTCCAGAGCCCTAGTCATTAAGGTTTTGTTTGCTTATTGTTTCTCCACACAGTGTGGCTTTGTTACATTGAAGAATATATTCTGTTTTAGAAAATTAATTTGGAATATGAAGGGACTCTCCTTCTCATGACAGTAACTTCCTAGATGTGATATTTCAACATTATTATTGTTATATATTTCAGAGTTCATTTTATGAAACTTTTAGATAAATATTCATAAATGATAGAGGTGGCTAGGGGAGAGTTCACTATTTCCGGACAAGTACCTAGATTTTTCACTTCACTTGGGGTATAAACTTGAAACACGATGTAGCCTCTATATTTCTTCTTTTCAAGAGCTTCGCTATTTGTTAGATATATTTGAAATTATAATCTTAGATGGATCTAGGGATGAAATAACTCTACTGTAATGGACTTCAACTAAATTGTGTTATTAATAGCAATGACAACTGGCTCCTACTTGTTAGAAAGTAATGTGAGAGAGGGAGCAGAAAATTTCATTTTTGAAAACCAAACTTCCAACTCCATATTCTTGACACAGAGCCTACTTACTACTTGCCAAAGCAGCTGACATGGGAAATTTGAAAGCTATGGAGAAAATGGCTGATGCTTTGCTATTTGGAAATTTTGGCATGCAAAACATAACAGCAGCAATCCAATTATATGAGTCCTTGGCTAAAGAAGGATCATGTAAAGCCCAAAACGTGAGTTTTGAAAGAAAATGAAACCTTAAATAGTTACATCCTGAAATAACTATAGACAACATGTGAAAGGAGCTGTAGCACGGTATTCCCACTCTATCGCATTAACCCAGACGCAGGCGGGTTACCGTATTGCACTGAATAGAGTGCAGCTGGAGCCTGTGGTAAATTCGAGCTCCATGTGTGACTTTCAGGATTGGAATAGAACTGGTATTTAATCCACCTAACTATTACCCATGTCCATGAGTGTGTTTTGAGATAATATGGGACCAATGAACTCCTAATACAGTTAAATTTTATATGGACTGTATCCACCTATTTTTTTAAAAATGGAACTAAATCTGCTACCTTAGGGCAATGTGTCTGCCTGGTTTTTACATTTCAGATATTTTATGAGCTAAATATATCTCCTTTCCTGTTTTAATAAATGCCTTTCATTTTATTCTGAGAATAACATAACCATTTCATAGAAAATCTGGAAGACAGAAAAAAAGACGGCCCTTCTCAAGCCAGTCATTCGTATTCAAGCACTGTCGGGACGGTCTGAATTTTGAGTTGGCTTCTTTCTCCCTGCATCTCACTTCCTAAATGGTCCTAATTACAACACAGGTGCACATATCATTTTTGCCTCCAGCTATTTTCACTTAATGCTCTAGCAAAGCCATCTTTTCATGTTGCTATAGGCTTTTTAATGAAAATTATTTTTCTGACTACAAAAGAAACTCATGCTCATTACAAAAATAATCTGATAATTCAGAAAACTAAGAGGAAGAAAAGAAAGGCCATCAGAAAGATTTCCCCCAAAGCTTTTTTTGGTTCTCATCCAGTAAAGTGCAGATACTAGGCTTTGGAGTCAGAGGCACCCACTCAGCACGTGCTGATTGTATAAGCTACTTAGCAAAACATTTTCCCCTTCTTTCGTGTGAGAATTTGACCTGTGGTTCATTTTCTAGTTCTGTTTCCCTGGTAATCTGATAGGAGTAAAATGTCAACCGTGTTTCTAACTAACATCTCATATGACAGAAATGATCCCTGATTGGTTAAGGGTCTTTGGACTGGGAGAAACGCTAATGAACTATAAATACCTGGTGGTGATTCTTAGGGGATCCTGGAGGGTCATCACATGGTGAATGAGGCTTTGGTGTCAGGGTGGCTCCCCCACCTGCCATGTGGGTGTCACCTCCTTGCATTTGAACTGCCACCCGTGGGACAACAGAAGGTGGTTCCCGGAAGACTGTGCGAGTTGCAGCAAGGATTCCCACAGACAGGAAGTCCTGATGCTGGCAGACTCTGGTTCCTGTGCTGTCTGCCTCAATAGATGGATGGCAAATGTAGCCTGCGGGGGTCTTATGAGTCTGCATGCTGAGTTGGACCTAAGAAGACCCCCGAAGAGTGGGGCAACCTCTTTAATTTTCATTTGTAAAGCTAGGCTAATGATAAGCACTGGGGCATGTGTCTGTCTGCTTCATCACTGTATTGCTAACATTTAGCACAGTACCTAGGATAAGAACTAGAGGTTGAATGCTGAATTAATTAATTAACTATGAATGAATTAATGTAGTTTTTGTGGGGATTAAAATAATGTGTGAAGGCATTTATTTCCATACCTGGAACATTGCAATCATTCATTATAAAGAAAGGTTATAAATATTATTACTCCTACTATTATTCTTATAGAACTTTTCCTATGAGATCATATTTTGCTATTTCCTAACCTGCTCTTTATTCATTTAACAATACATCATAGACATCTTTCCATGTAAATATATACAGATAAATATCACCATTTAAAATATCCATAGAATCTTAATTAATTTACGTTGTTGAATACTTACCATTTTTACTCCCAGGGAATTTTTTTTTTTGCAATTATATATGAAAAATTCAATAAATGGATTTGTAAATGCTATAATAAAATGTGAGAGTGTTGTTAAATCTTCATTCCCCATATTTAATCAATTATAAAAATTTCAAGACAGACCACATATTACCATCACTTCCACCACTAAAAATGACATCGCTTAATTCCTTTCCAAATAAGTGAGCATGTGCTTTATTTTTCAGTGGTTGAATTAATAATTATTTATTCCTGTCAACGCTGTTTCTTGGATATCAGCGAAAGACCAAACATAATCTAGGTTGATGGGGTGAAAATGATAAATAGGTCAAAGTCTTTATGGGTGAATCTGAAATATAAAAAAGGAATTGCTGCACAATTTACAGAGACTACAGCTAAGATGCTCATTAAGTGCTTAAGGCACAGAAGTGGGCCGGCTATGCCTGGGGCAGGTGGGGAAAGCTTCAAGGAAGAAGTGACATTTGTACTCCGTGCAGAACATTGGATAAAGGCAACATCAAAGATTTACTTGTCTGTCTCTAAATAAGGCATTTGATTCAAGGCCAAAATACTACTCCCAGGAAAGAAATCCCAAATTAGCATGAGTGGTACATAAAACACTTGGGTTTTAGAACTCAAGTCAGTTTCACTCCACATACTCCAGTTAGTGTGATTCCAGTGGATGACCACAGGCTACCACCAGTTGTTTGCCTTTGTTTTTAAGGAGAATCAGGTGGGAGATTGTGATAGATTGAGTATTAACCCAATGCCAGGAGGAACAAGTCTAAGGGCATAACCAACAGCCCTGCGTTAGCAAAGCCATGATGTAGAGGAAGGCTGGCATTGTTGGGTCAGTGCTTGAAGAACATACAGTTACAGATTTCTGGGTGGTATGGCATGGTAGTAAATCAGGGGCTCCAGAATCAGAAGGTTTGACCTTGTGTGAATCTAGATTCTACAACTAATGACTCTTCCACCTTTTGTTCATTCTTTGGTGTCTATGAAAGAGTTACTTCTCTAAACCTCAGGTTTCCTAAACCTGAAATGACTGATACATGGGATTGTTGTAAGAACTAAATAATATCTACAAGAGTCTTTAGCTAAGGCTAACAACATTTTAATTAATGAATAATGTTGTAGAACAATTTTAGTCACAGCAGCTTTGTCTTTGGGATCACTTGGTCCTTACTTTACATCTCAGCTTTAACACAGGCCCGTATTCTGCCCTCTCTGAGCTTCAATTTCCTCATCTGTAAAATGGTGATAATATCTGTCTAGTAAATGTGTTTGGTCTCAAAGAGGACCGTAAGACAGAATGTGGATGACAGAAGATAAACTTATCACCCAAAAAGGCTGACATTGACCCAGAATGCAAAATTCAGCCATTCTGTGCATTAAAATATTGAAATGCTACAATACTTGTTTGTTAAAAATATCTGCCCCAGCCCCCTCATATGCCCTCCCCACCATCCTGGACACCCTGATTCCTCACTCAGACCACCCCCAGAAGTCCCCATGATCTAGCAACCAAAGCCTTATCATCTGGATGAGCAGGGAGCCTCTAGGACCCTGCTCCAGGGCTACAGCTGGGTTCTAGTCTGATAATTTGAATATCACCCCTGCTATTACTGTAGGAAAATGGTTTCCTCCTTCAGTTGAATTATTTCCTTGCACAAAGGAAATAATTATTATTATTATTATATTATTAATATAAACTTGTTAAATAGATTCCACACCACAACAATGCTTAGTTTGATGGCTGGGTACAGGGACCAGGCTGGCTATAGGACATACTGATCCCAACTCCCTAATGGGGCTGCCAGGTGACTGCCCCTCTTCTCTGGCTGTTTGTGCCAGCCTGATATGGAAATCTTGCCTGTACAACTTAGGAAATATTGCTGGGGATTGTAAAGACAATGTATCAGCAGAAATGTGCCTAAAGAAGCTAGAAATGGGGACTAAGCATGGTAATGAGAAGAAAAGGAAGAAAGGGAGAGAGAGAGAGAGACAGAGGCTAACAACACCTGTCTTTGGGGGAAAGGGGGAAGAGCAATCAGAGATACTGAAATATAATTGATAGGAGAAGCCTGGAGTGCTAGAGCTTTAGTAGAGACCTGAATTAACAAAGAAAAACAAATGAACAAAATATATGAATTGCTATTAGAAAATGGCATTGAGCATGTGGTGGCAAGAAATGCGTTTTCAGGCTATGTACAAAGGGAAGCTAGACGGAGGAAAAGAGGCATGATTGCTTCTTTTCATGCACCTTAAATGTTGCATCTCCGTATATCCAGATGAACCAAAAGAAATTCCAATAAGGGCAACAAAAGCAATTAAAGTTAAGAGCAAGGTCCTCTGAATTGATTTTCAAAGACTCTGTAACTTATGAATAATGAGAACTATTAATTAATGAAGCAGTCCTCTTGGGAAATGGTGGAAATTCTCAAACAAAATGGGTCATACCTTAGAACATGTTCTGTTAGATATTGTCAGGTGGATAGTGGATAAATTAGGTATTTTTCTCTCCTCTGATTCTTGTTCAGGAGACAGAAATTCAGAATTTGCAAGACTCGCTTTTTTCTTGACATCAATGAACTGTTTTCAATAGGAAATTTATTTTTCAGTTAATTTGCCACACAAGAAGGTAAGGTTGAACATCATTTTTCCTAAGAATCAAGAAATGGATTATTCACATTGTAAGGTGGTACAACTTGTGACTATTCTTTTCCCTTTCTGAATTTTTTTGTTTGTTCCTTTAAATTTTCCATTCACAAGTATGTATTAATTTTGATATCAGCAAAAATATTATTCAACTTAGATATATGTACTTCCTTGGTTGCACAGTTCTAAATAGTTTTTCTATGATTTATAAGAAAATCCATTCTATTATATAAAACTAACCATGATCAATATAAAGGAGAAAGGATCTGAGGGGCTGACTGATTTACCATGCTTTGTGATTGTAGAATTCTATGTCAATGGCAAAAATTCCACCTATTCTTCATTTAGTTTATCTTTTCCCCCAAAGACAGTTTAGTTTGTAGACTATTTCCTCTTAATGCTAATGTATTAAGGTACAGACAGTATCTGAGTTTTTCATTAGGGTTGATTCACATTTTTGTCTGGTATGCAATTTAAGCTAAAAGTAATGATCACAGATGCTTTCAATCCTCATTCAACAATTAAAGGGGGGACCAGGTGTAACTCAGTGGTTGAGTGCCTGCTTCCCATATACGAGCTTTTGGGTTCAATCCCAGTACCCCCTAAAAATAATAATAATAATAATTAAAAAGAAATTGCTTAACCTTTATTCTCCTTTAATAATAATTCCTTATACAAATAATAAAGGAGGAATATTTAATTTTTAAATTGTTATTATGGAACCTGAGTAATTTGCTTTGATATATAATAAAACACCCTTTACACTTAATCCTTTCCATTCAAATCCCAGTTACTATAACACTTCTTTAGAAACCAGGATGGTTGTGTGCCAAATTAAGTCTTATAAACAAATCTAATTTACATAGCCTGAACTTTAAAATCAACTGAAAGCATCATTGATGTCATCACTCATTGGGTGGCTTCTCTTTCAAAATACAGCATTTCTCTTTTCTCAATTAAGATTTAATCATTCTATAACACGTCTTGTTTCTCTCATCCTTATCCCAGGAAAAGATCAAAGATTAAAAATTGATTATTGTAAAGTTATTAGGTGCAATGCCCAAGTGTATAAGAATAGAACAGTTCTGACTATAATTAGCATATGTATTACATGGCAGCCCATAATATCTTTTGACTTCCTCTAGTGCCCTACTATGCTTTAAGAAGTGTAATAAACAAAAAGGAAGTTGAGCCTTTCAAATAATTCAAAATCGCCCATTGTTATTTTTCTGCTAAAGAGATAGGAAATATGCTGTGGCAGTTCGAGATTATTTATGAAGCCCCAAAATAGAGATTATGTTTGTAAACTAATCTATTCCTCTGGATGTAAGCCCCTTTGATTGTATTAGATTCAGCTGAGATGTCTCTGATTAAATTATGTTAAGATCAGGGCTTTGCAAGAGAACTAACAAGGAGGTGATGATGGACAACCACCATAACCAAGGAACCAAGAGAGTCTACAACTGCAAGCAAGAGAGACCCATCCATCGGCTGTATGGGACTGAAGCCCCCCTCTCAATTAGAGGTGGAGTGGGCATCACCATCCCAGAACCCTCAGGATTGGAGAATGAACCGTGGACTAGAGTGCCTTACTGGTAGTCTGCTATAGACTTATTGTGATTCTAGCAATGGAAGAAATTATATCATTGATGTGGAGGCTGTGGCCACTGGAGGTTCTGAGGGCAGGGAAGGGGAAAACAGGTGTAATACGGAAGCATTTTCAGGACTTGGGAATTGTCCTGAATGACATTGCAATGACAGATACAGGTCATTATATATCTTGCCATAACCTACAGAATTGTGTGGGAGAGATTGTAAACTATAATCAATGCTTAGTGGCAATGCTCCAAAATGTGTTCATCAATTCCAGTGAATGTACCACACTAATGAAGGATGTTGTTAATGTGGGTAAATGTGGGCAGTGTGGGGAGCAGGGCATATGGGAAATCCCTATATTTTTTATGTAACATTTATGTAATCTAAATATCTTTAAAAAATAAAATAAAATAAAACTAAGTGAAAAAAAAAAAAAAAGATTACTGCTTTGATTCAACCATGTCAGTAGGGCATGACTCTGGTTGAGTTCCCGTCCCCCCTTGGTGGGCTGATATAAATGGACACTCACTCAAGAAGACACCGGAGAAGATGACATAGGAAGAGAGAGAGCAAGCTCCATGGACATGGCAGAAGAGAGAACTTTGATCCTGAGGCCCCAGGAAGAGAGATGAGCCATTCACCTGATAGGAAGCCCTGAGAGACAAGCCCTGTGCCAGCCTGTAGCTGAGAGGGAGGAAAGCTGAACCCTTACTGAGATCACCTGCCATCTTGCCTCAACAATGGCAACTGACTTTGGTGAGAAAGCAAGCTTGAGTTGGACTCTTTAGGGCCTTGGGACTGTAAGCTTTTACCCCAAATAAATACCCTTTATATGGTACTTTGTATCAGCACCCCTTTGGCTGACTAATACACATGCCCTGTGGGCTGGTTATCCAAGACTGGTAAAACCATGGTTTTAGTTCTTACTTCTAGAACAGGGGGTCTTAACCAGGAGTCCACAAAGATTTCAGGGGGCCCATGAGTTTGAACTGAAAAAAATCAACTTATCTTTTTTTCTCTGACCTCTAACTGAAATAGAGCATTTCCTTCACTTATGAATGTATACAATAAATTACAGTAGTATTCATTTCATATCACATTACAGTTGCGTATCTCAAAAAATTACTTATACTCATTCATACTTCGAAATTATGGTAGTTGTTAGACCTGATGCTAGTTGAGTGTCATAAAACTAACTGCTACTACATTCTGAGAAGGGGTCTGTGGTTTTCACCTGATTGGCAAAGGAGTCCATGGAACAAAAAACTTAAGAACCCCTCTTCTAGAGTGAACCTTATTCAGAGGAAAACTCCCCTCTCTGGTCATAGAATGGAAATTTATCCCTCAAACAATCCATCTCACAAATTCATGACCTCACAAATTTCTCCAGAAGCAGGGCAAAATGTGTACTAAGCTCTGCACAAAATGACATGCTGTTGGTGAAAGCATCATAAAATACAAGCCCAACTGAACAGTATCTTCTCTTGTATAAAGGTCAGTATATTTGTTTACTGTCAAAGTTTCTACATAACTAAACCAGATGTCAAATTGAGCAGAATCAAAACTTGCCAAGAGTTGCAAGAAAACTAAAAATCTAATATTGGCAAGAGTTAGCCTTCAAAAGAGCCAATTTAGCCATTTCAAAGATACATTACAAGGGCTAGAGGAGTATCAGGATTTCGGATGCCTTCCATATCTAGTAAAAGCCTTTATTTATGGTCAACTTTCCTAAAAGGGGAATCTTCATGATTAAAGAGGAATTGGAAGAATTATAAAAGATACTTTTATTTTCAGTTTATGAATTAAGTAAATTATACGCAATTTATACTTATAAGCCACATATTAGAACTACTATACTTTGGGGAACAGAACAAATCAATTCCTAGTCTAAAAAGTAACACAATTCTCTGTCCTTGAAATTGTAATTAAAATTTTGAGAAATTTTTCATTTTTGTTTTGACTGGATTATTAAATGTTGATGTATCTTAATTTTAGGGAGGCTTTTAACAAAGTTTTGTGTGATGGTCTCATGCACTATATGAAAAATAGAAATGTGGACTTGATAATAGTATGTGAACAATCATGGCCAAAGAGTATCAAGGTGAAAGCAGGTCTCTAGCAATGCTCCACAGGATTCTGCCCATGACCCTTTGCTACTTAAAAACTTCATTAATTATTAAGTTGAATACCTAAGATCAGATTGTTTTTAATATGGGGGATGGAGAGAAAGGCATATTACCAATGACATGCATAGAAGTGAGGGATGAACTTCTAAGAATAGTAACAGGAATGATAAAGCTTTAAATGAGAAGAACCTCGAGAATCTTAGAAACACCAAAACATACTTTGGAAATTACATTTTGACAAAAATAGTGCTATGACTCTATTTACAGGAAGAAGAATGAGAAAAAGTGAGAGTAATTAGATGACCTGAAGTCATCATCTGTCATACAGCAAATCTATACATAATGTGTAAAAGATCTAAATTAAGTAACAGCAAGTAGTATCAACTTATTTTGATTCATAATGTTGCATATTATCAGAAAAAAAGATCTAAAATAATTAAAAGCAGATATCTATGAAGAGAATAGGAAGTGGTTGACTGGAGGGGAGCAAGGCATTGATGCTTTATATGATAAGCCGTTCAGAACTATTAGAATTTTAATTGTTAATTCACGTGCATCTATTAATTTGATAAAAAAATTAAAAAAACTTAAATTTAGCCATTAACTCTTCTCCTCCCTCCAAAAAAGAAATTATATTTTAAAGTAAAAATCTTAGAAATACTCTTCCACTCAAAGGCACTCAGGTCCTTGGAAACTGTAAAATTCCAGGAGGTGTGGAGCAAGAAATGTACAAGAAGATTCTGAAACATGTTATCATACCTGATAGCAAGGAAGCTGTCAGAAGATAGCATGGTCGTGACCAAAGCACTAAGGAGCCAACTCAAATAGGCTCCCACTGACTAAAGATGGGACAATCCAACCCCAAAATGAATAATAACTACAATGGACTGAAACATCACAAATATATTTAAATCCATGAAATCATAATGGTACTTAAAAACAACGTTCCTTTATCACGTTAGGAGACATATTAGTTTCCTAAAACAAATTATCACAAACTGGGTGGTTTACAACAACACAAATTTATTCTCTCACAGTTCTGGAGGCAAGTCTAAATCAAGGTATGGACCATGATCCTTCTGAAGGCTCTAGAAGAGAATCTTTCCTTGCCTCTTCTAGCTTCTGGTAACTCCAGCAGTCCTTGGTATTCCTTGGCTTGTTGCTACATTACTCCAATTTCTGCCTGTCTTCACATGACCTTCTTTCTTCTGTACGTGTCTCTGTGTTTCCAAATCTTCCTGCTTTATAAGGACACCAGTTTCTGAATTTTCTCCCTAATCTGGTATGATCTTATGATAACTTGATTACATCTGGAAAGACCCTATTTCCAAATAAGGTCACATTCACAGGTATCAGGGATTAGAAGTCAAAATATCTTTTTGGGAGATGCAATGCAACACAGAGCAGGGAATGTTAGAGAACCAACTCATTTCTAAAACTGGTAAAGGAAAAGAATGAAGCATTTATCTCACCTATTCTATATAATTATATAGTAATTGCATACTTAATAAAGTATTCATTATAAAATTATTCTAGTTAAAGAATGACATAATGAGAATGTCATCATTTTGTCACCCCTAGTGAATCAATGGACCTACGCAAACTAAAAAAAACCTGTGCAATGGTCAGTGACCAATAGAGAGAACTCTTTTAGGAGTTCAATAATTAGGATAGAACTCTAACTAGTCTGATCAAGAATAAAAGAAAAAATTGCACAAAATTGAGAATAAAATAATTTAAGCACAGATATAAAGGAAGTTAAACAATTGTGACAGTACCATATTCAACTTTATGTGAATACATTAAAATCTAGATGAATAAAGAATTTTCCCAGAAAATGTATATCAGTTTGTTCTCTAGGGTATTCTAGGTCACTTTCATATCAGTGAGATAGAAACCTTGACCAAACTTCATAACTATACAACAAATTGAATATGTCAAAAATCAGTCTTCCCCAAAACACTAAACTCAGATGGTTTTACTGGTAGATTTTATCAAATCATTAGGAATTCTTTTTATTATTTAAATTGTTATTTTAAAAAAGAAAAGAAAAGCCTTAGCAATCATTCTAATATGCCTTAATAATGAATGATTCTGAGAAAGAATTAAAATAATTTCATTTACAAATACTGATGTAAGAGTCCTGAATAAAATATTGGCAAATTGAGAAGCATGAAACATACTACATTCAAGCAGACTTTTTAAACCATAAAGATAGTTCAACATTAAGAATCTATTTCTGTGGCTCAATCAGTAGGGCTCCCGTTTACCATATGGGAGGCCCTGGGTTCGGTTCCTGGGGCCTCCTGGTGAAGGCAAGCCCGCCCGCACGGCGTGGTTAGCTGACCCAGAGAACACAAGCAGCAAGGGGGGGATAAATGAATAAATAAATAAAATCTTTAAAAAAAAAAAAAAAGACCCTTTCCTTAGGAAAAATAAAGAATCTATTTCTATAGCTTGATTTTAATAAAATAGCATCCCTATCATTTTACACCTCTTTATCCTGCTTCATCTTCCATCATAGTATTTATCACTACTACAGGTTTTGACTGAATTATTGACTGCTGTAGCTCCAGTGCATAGAACAGTCCTTCATACAACCTGCTTGGTAAATGCTGGTTAAAAATTAGTAAACCTGCGAATATTCTCGCTGTCCTGATTTTTGATGATCAGGGTAGGCTAAACATTCGCTATATTAGAAACCATGCATGTGTCCCCAGACCTAGTTTTTCTCCCTATGCCTGGCTTTTAGAATGCTGGTGATAAACTAAGCCTGATTTATTATATGACCATCCTGTATGGGAAATGACTAACTCTAGGTATCTTTGGTCAATCTTAAGAGATATAGCAGGGGGACGGATATGGCTCAAATGGTTGGGTGTCCATCTCCCATATGCAGGGAACTGGATTACCTCCCAGTAAAAACTAGAAAAAAAGAAAAATATAGAAGACACGTGGGTGCAGCGTCAGGCCCCACGAGCCACACAGCAAGATGATGTTGTAACAGAAGAGTGACACAAGAGAGAGCCAAAATGAGACACAACGAAAAACCAGGAACTAAGGTGGCGCAGGCGGTAGGATGCCTCTCTCCCACATCGGAGGTTCTGAGGATCGAATCCCAGTGAAGACAGGAGAAGGATGAGACGAGAGGGCAGGAAACAGACACAGAGAGTGGCCCAGCGAATGGACACAAAAAAAGAAAAAATAGGGGGTGGGTAAAAATGGATAAAATAAATAAATCCTTAAAAAAAAAAAAGTATAGTGGAGTAAGCTATGGACTATAGTTAGTAGTAATACTTTGATGATGCTCTTTCATAATTTGTTAACCAATGTTTCACAACAATGCAGGATATTTGGGGGGGGGGGTTTGATGTGTGGGAGCCCTGTATGATGTTATGCATGTTTGTTTTGTAAGTTCACAATGTTTACTGAACACTTATTGTTTATGTATGTTCATGTATGAATGATATACTTCAATAAATTGTTTCAAAAAAATTAGTAAACCAAGAGCATTTAACTGAAATGAACAGCAAAATGTATCTATAACAGTGAAACACAGGAGGCATTCTTACTAAAATCAGGAACAGAAAGAGGATACCTGCCGACACCACTATTGATTAAATTGTTCTGGATATTCTACCCAATAAAGTAAAAGAATTTTAAGAAGGAACTGATAAAATTATTACTATTTACAGATGATATGAGTATCGACTTAGTAGTCTCAAGAGAATATTTAAGAACACTGGGAAGCCATTGAAAGGTTTTAAACAGAGGAGGGGAGATAATCAGTTATGGCTCTGACTACAGATGGGAAATGGATGGAGGGGATCAAGCATGGAGACTATCATAATAGTCCAAATGAGAGTTTATAATTGTTTACAATAGGGAGATGCTGGAAGAAATGAATTTGAGAACGATTTTAGAGGTAACTTTCATTGGAAGTTGATGGTGGATTGGCTATTTGGGGTTAGAGAGTGAGAGGAATCACAGATAACTCCTATGAAGGGTTATAAATATTAGAGTTCTAGGAAAGGGAATTGGAGACTCATCGTGGAGAATATGAGTGTTTTAGTTTTCCAGGTTGCTCTGACAAATACCATGCAATAGATTGGCTTAAGCAACAAGAATTTATTGGCTCTTCTTGTGTGGCCTTACCCCACTTCTGACCTCCAGTAATATGAATTAAGATCCTCCCTCATTCAATTGAGCCACACCTTAACTAAAAATAACATCTTCAAGAGGTCCTGTTTACAATGGGTTCACACCCTTATGAATGCAGATTAAGAACATGTCTAAATTAGGGTACATAGTTCAATCTACCACAATAGGCTTTACTTTAATACCTCTGTTTTCAGCGTGGTGTTCGTGCCCCTCTCTGATATGCCTGTGTCCCCAAGTCTGAAGTCTCTTTGGTTCAATTTCTCTGGGAATAAGCTACTCATTAGAGTAGGGTTGGGAGGGTGGGGGGACTAGATGCCTGGCTGCACAGGGCAGGGGATATGGCTTGGCCGTCTTCTCATATGGATTCCAATCATAATCCACGTATTAGTCCCACCTTCCTTCTGCCTCTTCCAGCATCTGGACCTCCACCAAGTGGGCCTTCCAGGGCCCTGCCATGTCCACATTCACATCTACATTGCTCTCTCATCTTCCCTAGGTCTGAGATAATGTACGGTACACAACCTCATCTAGGTGGGAACTTAAAATGGCAACTCCCTATGAGACAATGTTGCTACATATATCCATGGAAATGGAATGCCTAATTTTAGTTTTTTGTATTGGTTAAGGCAGAGGTGTGCAAACCTTTTGGTCACAAGACCCATCTACACTCTTAGTAATTATTGAGGACCCCAAAGAGCATTAGTTTATGTAAGAAATATCCATTGATATTTGCCATATTAGAAAGTAAAACTGAGAAATTTTTAATCTATGTATTTATTTCATTTAAAAATAACAATAAACTCATTACTTGTTAACATGAAAAGAATATAGTTTTATTAAAACAAGTATTGTTCAAAAAAACATTTAACGCCAAGAGTAGCATTGTTTTACATTTTTACAAATCTCTTTAAAGTCTGCCTTAGTATTCTCAAGTCTGCTTTTGCATTCAATCTGATGTTATATGTTCCTTTGATTGAATATGTAAGAAAATCTGGCTTCACACAGATATACTACTAGGAAAAGAAATCGTATTCCTAAGTATTCCTAATTGTGGGTGTTCTTTTTTTTTCTTTTGATACTCACCAAAACTCAACACATGATCATTTCCAAAAGACTAGATGCAATGTGAAATCTGAAACCATGGCAGTGAATCTTTCCTATTCTGTTACTTCAAAATCTATTGGTCTGTCTTGCATTTTGAATGTATTTTTTTCCCCAGGTATGATTTTATCATGTATAGGTTATTTAGAAGCTATTGGTTCACTGAGTTATATGCAGCTCTTCTGTATTTGACACTTTTCATATTTGACACATCAAAAAATCACATGTGATCTCATCAGAAGTCTTTAAGTATTGGGAAGCTGTCAAGCTTAGGGAGGCAGATATAAATTTTTTCAAAGTTCTAAGTTTTGCTTAAAAGGTTGAATTTATCATTGATAACAAATATTTTCAGTTTCCTTTGAAGTGACAAGCTTGCTTCATTCATTTTCAAGGAAATGTCTGCCAGTCTAAATAAACAGTTTGTCATCCTTTCAAGTGAAAATGGTGTTCCATGAAAAAATCGACTAGTTCATCCTATAACTCAAATGAGAGCATTTCCTGGAGGTATCCAATGTATTACTTTACATCTTCACATTTAGAATATTTTAAAGACAGGTATTTAGTAAAAATATACTGCTTTATAGCTCATGGAGGGCATTCTTAAATGTAACTAGGATTCTTATTTTTATTATGCATGTAATGAAGAATACAATGACTCCTTGTACTGTTTGCTGTACTTCTAGATTTATGCTAAGATCCCAGCAGTTTTACCTATTTGGATAGGACCTCGTATGTGGGAAGCTGACGTTCAACCACTGAGCCACATCAGCTCCCCTGAGTTTTTTTTTTTTTTTTTTTCCATTTGTTTGTTTGTTGTTTTCTGTTTGTTTGTTTTGGAGGCACTGGGGACTGAACCCGGGACCTCCCATATGGAAATCAGGCACTCAACCACTTAAGCTACATCCACTTCCCCCACCATTGCTTTTGTATCAGTGCAAATGCCAACATGGTGAAAAAGGTATCTTTGGATTATTAGGAAAATGGTTTCCATCTTTCAGACTGGTTCAAAGGTTCTTGGGATTCCCAGAGATCTCCAGCTCGTCCTTTGATAATCACTGAGGGAGGATATAGGTTCAGCTGGGTATGACTGACACCCAAAATAACACTGACTTTAACAAGACAGAACTGAGGTTTGTTTAATGTTAAACTCAAGCTGGGAATGTGGCTCTGCCATGTCAGGTCATCAGGGACTCAGGCACCTTCTATTTTGGGTCATCTTTAGGATGTTGCCCTTGTCTTCCTCGTCCACGATGGCTCACCATCACATGAGCTCCCCAGCTGGCAGAAAGGGGAAAAATGGAAAGGGAAGGCATACCTTTGAAAGCATGACCAGGAAGCTGCTCACATCAATTCCACTCACATCCGTTGGTCAGAACTTAGTCACTGTCAAGAGCTGATCTGAAAGACCTGAGATACTGGGTGTCAATGCAGTCGATTAAGATAATGAGCCAAAATGAAAGTCACCATCAATCCTTTAATCACTGCACTTGCATAAGAAAGAAACTAAATAGAAGAAGTGCCAGTATGCCTAATGTTCTATTTTTCCCCCGTGTAACAGCACCAGGCAAGGGTTTGATGGATCAGATGTGGGGATTGTCTCACTGCCGAGGGAACCCTGAACAAAAAGCTCCTGCCATTTTTTGGACCCAAGGGCCAGGGGAAGGTAGAAGAGGAAGAGCTAAGAGCAGGAAAAAACTGAGTGTTCAACTGGAGTGAAGAAAGTATCTTCAATAAGGTCTCAGCAGAGGTACTTGGGGAAGACCTTGGCTTAGGGACCCCCACACAGAGCCTCTGAATGGAGAAGCCTGGGCTAGGAATACAGATGCAAGACCAGCAGGGGCCCTGACTCCTTGACTGCAGCTTCCTCCAGAGACTGCAGCGCACCAGCTCTGCCCAGGTCTGGTGTGGTAGGGGCAACTTTCCCCATGAGGCCTGCCAGGTAAAGCCTTCGCAATGCCACCTGTCAGGCCCGAGAGCTCACAGGTCTGGCCAGAAGCAGGAATCCTCAGTCACAGGGCCACACCTGATGGCAGAAAAGTGCAGGAAACACATTGTTAAAGCATTAAATGGCTCACACCTGGCATTTTTACCAATCACATCATCACTTGCTTATGGGCCAACCTTATAGTGTTTATTTTTGTTGCCATCTGCTCAGCTACAAATCAAGTATTGGCAGGAAAAATATCCAAAATATATTAAGGGAAAGAAATTATTTAATTTATGTAACTTTTATGATACTTGGAAAACATACTAAAATGTGTCTGGAATGGTTGAGGTACAAGAATAGTAAATAAATTTCGGTGGTGGGGGAATAGTAGTGAGAGGAGACTTGCCACCAGATATAAAAATATGCCTTAAGCTGCAGTGATGAAAACAAGTCAGTTCTGGCCCAGAAAATTCCTCTAGGCTAGACACTTGCCTCTTACAGTGTGGTCCAGGGAACAGCAGTGGGCACATCCCCCACCAGCTTGTTAGAAATGTGGGAATTCTGGGTCTCACCCCAGACCTACTGAATCCAAATTTGCATTTTCATAAAATCCCAGCATCATTCTTGTGCACATTAAAGTTTGAAAAGCACTGATCTAGATCTGCAGTTCCCTGCAGAAACATGCTGTAGTTTTCTGAAAATCTAGAGGTTCTGACCCTCTGAGACACAATTCATCAGGATTTCCCAATGTGGGGTCACAGTTTGTTTTTTAAAGGCTCCTCAGAAGATTTCATTGAGCAGCAAGGACTGAGAACCAATGAACAAGAAAGTCCAGAAATAGATCCATGAACAGAAAGATAATCAGAGTTAGTAGATTGTAATAGTGGAATTCCAAATCAGTGGCTTTATTAAAAAAAAAAAGCTATGTACATATATGTATGGAATGCTTAGAAAATGATCTGAAAAGACACCCACTGAACTATGATCAGGGCTGGGAATGGGGCAATGAAGGGGGACTTCCATTTTTCATTCACTAAATTCTTTACTAGTTGAAATTTCTATATGTCACATTTTATTTTTAAAAATATGGGGGACCAGGTGTAGCTCAGTTGGTTGAGTGCCTGCTTCCCATTACAAGGTTCCCAGGTTCAATCCCCAGTGCCTCCTTTAAAAAAAAGAAGAAGAAACATTCAAATTTTAAAAAATTCATAAGGACATATGGTTTATGTATTATTATAATTTATATTGAAGTATAGTTGGAGTTAGATGATTTTGACATTTATTATATAAACCTTCCACTATTGTGACCCTTCCCAAATTCATGTAGCTTTAAGAAAAGTGTAAAATGGCACTTTGTTATGGTATAAGATAAATTAACAATACAAATTATTATGGAGCAGACATTTAAAACTCCCTTATTAATGTAGATAAGAATAATTATAAAGTAAATGGATTTGTTGAGTACTGCTTTTCTTTTGGACTTCAGGCATTAGGATTTCTGTCTTCTTATGGAATAGGAATGGAATATGATCAAGCCAAGGTAAGGTCATTCTATTTTTTCCTAGAACAAAACTGATTTTTTTTTAAAAAAGGGACATTAAATAGAGAGTCCATTCTTTAAGTAAAAGGCTCCCCCTAGTGTGGTGGTTAAAAGCGCCAACTCAACAGTCAGAAAAACTCAGGTTCTAATACTACAAGTTTTTTAATGTTCCCATATTTCAGAATCTTCATTGAAGGTTGATAATATCGACTTCATAGGGATTTTGTGATGATTAAATGAAATATCATGTACAATGCCCTTATCACAGACTCTAGAACTTGGTATGGCCCCAACACATGGCAGTCATCTTTATAAAAGAGAGTGAAATTGGGAATTTATTTTGGAGTGGCACAAGTTTCATTGCTGAGATAGGAATGAAAAAAAAGCAAGGGTTGGTTTGGGTTTCAAATTTAGATTACCAATATAATTATTTTTTATTTTAGGCCCTGATATACTACACCTTTGGAAGTGCTGGAGGAAGCATGATGTCCCAGATGATTTTGGTTTGTAAATTAAATATTCTTGGGCCCAAATAGATGTCTTAATAACACAGCATTGATATAACATTAAGAATCTATATGCCTGTGTTTTAGGGGTACAGATATTTGTCAGGAATCAATGTTCTGCAGAATTGTGAAGTTGCCTTAAATCATTACAAGAAAGTGGCAGATTATAGTGAGTAATCCATATCATTTATTTTAAGATAAATGGAAATGCCAGGCAATTAAAAAA
Source organism: Tolypeutes matacus (assembly GCA_026826555.1). Taxonomy (NCBI): domain Eukaryota; kingdom Metazoa; phylum Chordata; class Mammalia; order Cingulata; family Chlamyphoridae; genus Tolypeutes; species Tolypeutes matacus. The sequence continues at coordinate 2,927,377 of JAKSZT010054001.1, forward strand.
AATCAATCAATACCGGTTGACATAAATTTATGAAAATATTAAAAGACTATGCTTTTAACATCTGTTATAATGTAATTTTTAATGAAATGTAGGGTTTCTGATTCTTTAATAGTTATTTTTGAAAGGTTTGAAATGATTGTACTGATCTTTTATTTTCATTAGTGCATATCCCCAAGCAATTCTGGTTTACTTATTCTTGTGATGTTCTTTCCTTAGACTGAGAATTTGAATGTAATACCAATAAATATTGAGCAGTTTCTCCAAGTCTAACATTTAGAATATGAGATGACTTATTAAAAATTCTTAAAGAAATAAATGCAAGACATAAATATTGGAGATCTCGATCACTATACTTGAGAATAATTCAAGCAATCATTATTCTATTACTCTATCCTTCTTCTACAAAGGATAGAGCAGGAGGCTTATGTGTGTTCTTAGAATCATTTTCAAAGTTGTACATAACATTTTTTTGGCAACATCACTGAACCAGACTATACAATAGAATTTTTAAAAAGTCTTCCAAGAAGTGAAAAAGGTAAAGTCCATTTGGTTAATTTCTGTAATCGGAATAACATCTAAACATACATCGTTGATACTATTAGGATCTTAGAAAAGAAAGAAAACATTTAAATTTAATTTTAAATTTAAGATACATATAATAAGATCTTTCATACACTTAAGGAAACTGGCACTACTGTGTATGTATTTAAACGGTACACTTTGCTAGGTGTAGTCAAGCATATTTGTCTTTATATTTACTTTCAGACAATCCATAAGAAGTAGTTAAGGAGCAGTTATCACTCTCTTTTTGTAGTTTCAGTCCTAGAAAAGACCAGTGAGGAGGCAGCCAGTTGCCTGCTCCTAAAAGCTCTCCTATTTCCTTGAGGCAGCTTGGCTGAGATCGTCAGTTGGGCCTGAGATATATTGATACAGTACTTGTGGAGGTTGTAAAGAATAACTTGTTTTCTTGTACTTTTCCCAGACAAATAAAAATGAGAAAATTTCAGTTTCCAATTTCCAGAGGATCTTCCCTTTCTGTTACTGGACCAGATTTCTGCGCAATTTAAGGAGAATGGGTCTAACAGTGTTTTCCTAAGTTGACTATTACCTCTTGAAATCTTGTGTATTCTCGCTATTCTCTGGCTTGTTTCTATTCACAGTTGCTGACAAATTGGAAAAAAGTGAAGGTATCCCAGTGGAAAAAGTGAGACTAACTGAGAGACCTGAAAATCTGAGTTCTAACAGTGAGATTTTGGATTGGGACATATACCAATACTATAAATTTTTGGCAGAAAGAGGAGATGTTCAGATACAAGTAATATATACAGATGAGCTTGAATTTTTCGTACATGCAAATTACAAGGGGCGTGGTTCTGAGTCTTGGAGGGATTAAGAATGTCCCATCCAGGTGGGAAAGGGAAGAGATACCCCCTATTCTGGCCCTTATTCCTCCTATTTTGAATTGCAATTCCTCTGGCCTATGGGAGAGACAGTTACCATAATAATGACTCTTTTTTTTTTTTGCGTCTAAGTATTCCTAAAAATTTTATTTTTAATTATAGAAAAAAAATACCATCCGATTTTGGTTTGTTTGTTTGTTTGTTTGTTTTTTAGGAGGTACCGGGGATCGAACCCAGGACCTCGTACGTGGGAAGCAGGTATTCAACCACTTGGGCTATGCTCCCCCAATGTTGGTTTTGATATAAATGAACAAGGGCCCAGAAATGTTCTCACTCTGGGAATGAGGCAGCATTGGTGTGACCTTTAAGAGCCTAGAGTTAAGGCCCCCTGGGTTACGTCCCAGGCATTACTGTCCACCAGCAGGCTGCCATTCTGCCTTTGAGGAAGCCATGTGCCCAGCAGGCACCAGTTCCCCAATAAGAGATCTAGCCTGGAATGTTTTCTTCCTTAAAGACATGCCAACCGCATCAAACAGTAAACATACTAGAGCAAAATCATCCGATTAATGTATTTTCCTTTCTTTATTTAAATGAACACTACTGCTAAAGTCATTTTCAAATATCATTGCTCCTAGGTATCTCTTGGACAATTACATCTAATTGGAAGGAAAGGTCTAGATCAGGATTACTACGTAAGTCAACCACAAGATTCAGTCCATGGGGTGGGGGTGATAGTAGTGAGGGAGGCTGGCCGGGGTAGTGAAAGCAGAGAAAGAGAGGTGCAAGGGTTGCTGGGAAAGCCCATTGCTGTTTCCTTGGTCAAATATGCTTGTCAGCTTTCAAGGAAGAACAAAATTGTCTTTTCCTACCTGCCTCCACATGCAACGAGATGGGGGCTTTGGATGGAGACATAGGGGCAGGAAAGTATCCCTGCTCTAACTGAGCCTGGCCTCTTCCCAGCCAAGCACGCTCTTGGGGTGGGGTGGGGTAGGGTGAGGGGCTCTCCCCCACCTGCCAACTCTGGATGCTGCCCTTCCGCAAGGGGTCCACCAGGAGTTTCCTGTTTAGCAGCCTAAGGACCAGCCTCGTCCCTGTCTCATGAGATCAGAGGACAGTCTGCCTTGGATGTAATTAGAGACATTATTAAGCATCTTTCTAAACCTGCAAAGTTCATTTCAATCATTTTTCTTAACCTTATTCTATCCCAGTGAGGTTAGAGAATTAATTAACCATTTAAATCTATAATGGAGTAAAAAGCAAATAAACTTGGCCTACAAAGGATTGTCCTAAGTGAGAGGCTGGCGTCTCAGGATGAGGTCTTGTCTAGATTCTGACTGTGGACGCAATGCCCTGGATCATCTCAGATCTGGGGAAGTAACTGGTATTCTTTTTAAAAGATTTTGTAGCCCTTGTCATGTGTGGATTGTCTCAGAGGTGCACATACCCTATTTCAACATAGTCTTAGTGGCTAACCAATAGAAATTACTACTATATAAGGCCATTACATAAAAGAGCAATCTGTTTTTACTTTCCATTTCACTTTATATTTGTTATTTTATGAATTTTTGCTTTGGTATTATGCATATACGAGATCCAGTAAACATCAGGTAAATATCAAAGTTAATTTTATAAAATATGTAAAAGAGGTAGCAATTTAAATAAGCATATACATCCTGGGAGAGCTCAATTGAAGGCCTTCCAATTTTTTATCCTAATCATAACTAAGGTTTTAGCTTCTTAGGTGGGAAGTTCTGGATTGACAATATTACTCCAGTGTCAGGTTTCAGCCTGAGTTTCTCACATTAACCATGAGATGCATAACTAGGAAGAATTCCCCATTTTCCATAAACATGAAATCTGATTGAGTGTGAACATACCGAAATCTCAGCTATAAGGAAGACACACCAGTGTTTGTACAGTACAATAAAATCCCACAAAACTAAGTTCTTCCATCAGCTCCAGCCTCTGAACACCAGAGGGAAGCTGTAGCTGCCTCCAGATCGGATGAGGTACATCTGATCTCATTTAGTGCCAGGGCGGGCACTAAAGGCTTTCAGTGATGTAACAGCGAAGGCCAGGTCTCCAGTGGGTGCCCTGTTTCCTTTTGAATGAAAACAAGGTTGATTCACTAACTTTCCTGTGCTCCCATTTCCTCATCTCAATTAAGAGGCAGGAATGGGAAAAGGGAGCAGACACTGCTTTCCAGGTACTGACACCTAGGACCTCTCTGCACATGGGAAAATCATATATTGCTATGATTTTCTTCTACCCAATTTACACTTAGATTATTCCAGACATTTTAGTCAGCATTTGCTTCAAGAATCCCACATGCTCATAAATCTCCAATGGCTTCCTTTTCTGACCTAGTAAAGTAAAAGACCTTAACCTGGTATTCAAGATGGTTTACAATATGGCCCCATCATATTTTTGCACGTTAGCTTTTGGATACTATTTCAACTATACTAAAATAATAACTAGTGCCTGGAAATATCTTAAATATTCCCATGTCCATTCCTAGCTCACATTATGCCCCCAGCCTATGATGCACTCTGTGCTGGTTGGCACTCTCACTTTTCAGGAGCCCTTATCAATTCAGCCCTCCCTCCTTTGTGCTGTGGAGGCAGACTGAAGTACACAGGCCCTGGATTCAGGCAGGACTCCACTCTCATCTGTGTGAGCCTGAGCAGCACTAAACAGGCCCAGATGTTAACAACTTCCTTAGAACACCCCTCCTGTCATTCCAGACCCCTCTAAGTCTTGTTGGTGTGCCATTTAGCCACATCTGTCACCTACCGCCTTACTGCTTTTCATATGTTCCTTTTCGTCTCAGCAACACTGCCGAGAGAGGAGATGTACGGACCATATTTTTGTCCATTTATGAACCAGCTATAATATCTGACATACTACCATATACAGTAGATTTCAATCAAGTTTTTGAAAGAATTAATGGAAAAAGGAGGAAATGGATGAGTGAATGGATGCCTGATGTGATACGGTCCAGTCCTGGCAACATTTTGTTTTTACTGAAGTCCACAAGGCAGCATGACTTTAGTAGCAAGGGTGTGGTTCTTTAATAAGTTGGCAATATTTCTAGAACAAATTTCCATATAAAAGAATTACCCATGTCTCTTCCTTAAACATTCGCTCCTGTTTGGGAAGGAGCAGATCCTTGCACGTCAACCTAGTTAAGGCTCTTTAAAGAACAGAAGAGTTGTGTCCTAATAACAGGCTTTGTAGAGTGTCTTCCTGCCTCATTCCTGGGCCTGATTTCTTTTATTACTCCTTGTGGTCTCTGAAGAGACCCTGTGGGAGGTCAGGATGAGGCTTGGAGAATGGGGCAGCAAGAGACAAGGTCAGCCTGGGACAAGGTCAGCCTTTATATGCTCCAGAATGAGCACTTCATTTAATGTTATGGCCTAGAGGGAATCAGATGCTTTGCCAGCCTCCTTCGATTTGATTTGGAAGAAATTGACCTGAAGTTCATCTCTGCTGAAAGACCCGGTCCCAGCCAGCACCCCGATGCTTCTATTCTTACTCACTCTGCCTTATAAACATATAGGATGCTGAATGCTTACTGCACACACCACCTTATAAAGTACATAGTGTCAACACAGAAGCACACTTTTTTAGAAGGGACCTTAGCTTTACAGCTGGGACTCAACTCTCCCCACAGAGCCAAATGCCCATCATGTCTATCCAAATTTGGGAAACAAGTCCTCCCATTCTAAACTTTATGAATATACATAAAACTCCCACTATTCAGGTTTATGGTTGAAATGGCACTTGGCATAGCACCTTAAACAGAGTGGGCATTTTATAGATATTTTTTGAATGCATGCTGAATGAAATAAAGTTTGGTTCAAAGAGCCATTTTGTTGGATACATTCTCGGCTGTCAATAATCCTATTCATTTTCTCCCCCAGAAAGCATTATACTACTTCTTGAAGGCAGCAAAGGCAGGGAGTGCAAATGCCATGGCGCTTATAGGAAAGGTACATGCTTCATCTTGATCAATGTTTTTTCATCTTATTATGGACTTAAAAACTTCAGAAATGTGTGGAACCAGCTAATGGAGCCCAGTGTAGGGACTCTGGGTTGCAGGCTTTTTTCACGGAGGCAGCTGAGTTGGGCATTCAGCTGGAGAAGGGAGGGCAGTATTCTTGAGGTTACAGTTTGGGAAGAAGCCCCCAGAAAACTGCAGCCTTTATCTGGGGCACCAAAAGTAGCCTTGAAAGCGCCTCTGGCCACAGGGTCCTTGGGCTCCAGAGCCCTCCCCAATAGTGTATAACAGGACATCCCGGCCAGCTGTGCCCCAGTGTGCCTGGAATGAGAACCAACTCCAGGCTAAGCAAAGTCCATCCTTGCGCCACCTCTGAAGGGAGGTCCCTCGTGGCTGCCGAGCAGCCTTTGCGGTGGGTCCCTCTAGAGAGGAATGTCCTCCTCTCTCCTTGAAGGATCCCGCACTCCACGGAGGGCTGTCCCTGGTTCCCTGCAGCCAATTTGCTTTAGTAACCATGGTGACAAGTGCCCTGCTTCCAAGGGGCAAGTGCTACATACAGTAAATTTAGATACAAGGAAACCTGAGAAAACACAAATATGGTCCATCCCTCCGCCCTCGGGCAAAGTCACTCCAGGTTGTATGTAGTAGTTTCCTTAGTTTTTTATACCTCCTTTAATTTTTCCCCCCCCCCAGATGTATTTAGAAGGGAATGCTGCAGCACCACAAAATAACGCTACTGCTTTCAAATATTTTTCCATGGCGGCCAATAAGGTATGTGCTGAGCCCATTACTGCAAACACGTACAAACATTTGGCTTTTATTACGTGCAAACCAGTGCAGAGACGAGTCCAAAGCCCCATGTCGAGCTAACGGGCCTGGGGTGAGTTTTGTGTTACGGAGAAGTAAAGTATTTTTGGCAATAGAATGTGGGGTTGGAGTAGGGGAGACACTTCTTGTCTTTTTGGTAAATGGAAATAGCAGTGACTTCTACTGCCCTGCAGTAGTTTTCAGCAGGAATCTAAGCAGAAGCTCCACTTTCCCTTCCCCTGTGCAGTATAGGAGACCCTCTAGCTTAGGAAACAGGAAATAAAAGATAAGGACAGAGGAATGGGAAGCTCAATAAATAACCTCAATAAGTATAAGGCAAAGAAAACCAAGAAATGCCATTTTCTCCTGTTGGATCTTACCCAAAAGCCCAGACAAAAGGTTGTCAGGGTGGTGTCCAGGGCAAGGTGGTTGGAAACATGTGCTCTGGAGTCAGAATACCTGGGCTGACTGTCAGCCCTTCAGTTTATGAGCTGTGTGACTGTGGGCAAGTTACTTAGCCTCTCTGTGCCTCAATTTTCCCATCTGTAAAATGGGAAAAGACGACAACTTGCCTCACATTGCCAGGATTAAATGAGTTAGTATGTATGTGCTCATCTTGTAAAGTACTCAACATACTGACTGGCACACGGTTAGTGTTATGTTAATGTCAGCTATTATGATTTGCAGTGTGGCACTATTAGGTAGCTTCAACCTCACAGCATACCAAGGCAGAATGGACTGGATCTGGGAGGGAATATAGAAATGGTATGATATGGTTTTGCCTTGGCTCTAGGTTCAGTGAAGTGGTATCCAGTCAGATAAAACTTGGTCAACCGCTGCCAAATCCCTTTAGTGCACAAAGACCATGCTTATGGGAACACACAGCGGCCTGGTGGTGGTGAAGGGCCTGATAAACTTCCTGTCGCTGCACAGTAGGAAGCATTTTGCGGTCTTACAATTTCATGCTGAAACGGTGGCAGTAAAGACATGCTCAGATCCTCTGTTTTGAAAAGCCCATACTCTGCTTTAGGAGCCTATTTTTAAACGACTAGCACCTCGCTGGCTGCTGCTATTGTGGTGTAAATTACGGAGAAGCCTAGTGCGGGCTCTTCTCCCTTGTAATTTATGTGAAATCTTTCCTCAGCTTGACGATTATCTGGAGCGCGAGCAGCCTGAAGAGGGTGGAGGGGTAGTGGGACAGAGGAAGCTAGCTCAGAATCTGGCAAATAACGTGGACTTGTCAGCCCAAAAGAAGGACGCGGGCCCCTGGGTGTATCACCAGGGCTGTGTGATCAGCAGCCATCCGGGCTGCTCGTGTCCTATGCCTGAGCCGCCTTCCTTTACAAATGACACCTGAAAGTGTATCCAAGGTAAAGACTCTGAACGGCCTTAGGTGGACGTGGCCGAATATTCCTGCATAGCCTTGACAATCTGTTAGATTTCTCACTTGGGGTTGCTCCAAAAGTTGTACCGCCCCTTGCACACCCCTGTTCTTTCACTGTGGCTTTTCTTTTCACTACTGCCTTATTTTATTTTATTTTTTTAAAGATACTTAGCTTACATAAATATTACACAAAAATTATAGGGATTCCCATACACCCCACCTCCCACACCCTCCCACATAAACATCCTTCATTAGTGTGGCACATTGATTGCAATTGATATCTCAATTGGAGGTGGAGTGGACATCACCATCCCAGACTCCTCAGGATTGGGGGAAGAGTTATGGACTAGAGTGGACTTGCTGGTATTCTACTATAGACATGTTGTGATTCAAGCAATGGAAGAAATTACAACATTGAGGTGGAGCCAGTGGCCACTGGAGGATCTGGGGGCAGGAGGAGGGAAAAGCAGTTATAATACAGGGGCTTTTTCAGAACTTGGGAATTGTCCTTTTAATTTTTTTTCTAAGTCATATCAGTACCAGGACACAAAGCTACAGATTTGACAACCTCTTTTAACCTATTTACTTAGAGACTAGGACAGTTATCCTTTGTGATGTTGAGTCCCTATTGGACCATGTGCTTCCGGGCCTTTCTTTCCACACTTTGGGCCCATCTCCATCTCCACACCTCTGTCATACTCATCCACTCCCAGAATCCCCCATTCTAAAGCTTGCCCAATCCTCACTCCCTCCACAGAGCTGCTCCTAACCGCCCCTGCTCACAAGAATCCTTTCTTCCTTCTGAACTTGCCCTGCACTCACTCTCTGTGCTGTCTTCTACCTTGTGGCATCTCCCCTGTGGTCTGAATGTCATGTCCCCTCCACTAGAGGAGGGCAATGCAACTAGTATATAGCAGGGGCTCACCCAATATGTCAAGTAAATGAGAATCTGCTCCCTAGGTTCAAGTCAGTTAACCCGAGCAAGAGCACTGAGCCCTAAAGCAAAGTTTTGTGCTGGGGGCTCTGCTACACATGTGTTTTATGTAGCCCAGAAAGTGCTTTAAAACCAGGAAATTTCACATGCAAATCTGGGCATCCAGCTTTTCTTGGAAAATGGGAACATGTGACCACATGGAGTTGCCATTCCCCATGGCAACAACTGCTGCCTTAGACAGACAGGTACTCCCCTGGTTTCTGTAGTCTCGGCCATACTGCCATATCATCTGGCTTGATCTATTTGCTCCTAATAACTGCATGGCTCCTGAGGCAGCTGAGTTGGCCACTTCCTGACTGGAAAGTTCTAAACAGTTAGTGGGTCATCAATAGCCCCTGGTTCTCCAGAGATTTGTCCCCACTATTCTAAGCTTTCTCCTTCCCCTTTCCCTCCTTCCTTCCCTCCTCTGGTTTTGCATCTCTCCCCTCTCCTCCCCTGCTATTTTTCTCAGCCCCTAAATGACACCAGTCCTCTGGTGCAGGTAACTTTAACTGTCCATTACTCTGGGCCTCACCGCAGGTAGATGTGCTCAGGAGAGAGGAGAGAAGAAGAGAGCAGACTTAAAATCCAGATGGACTGTCCTGAAGAACTCAGACAATAGCTGGTGCTTGGATATGCATAGCCTCAAAATTTGGCGTCTTGCAAACGTTTTAGAAACACGCCTTCTCCAGTTGGGTGCTGTTCCTGAGCGATCTTCTGGCTGCATCCACAGTGACTAAATTGAGATCATAAGAAGAAACTTGGGGGGCTTTCTATTAGAACTTTTATTCCCGAGGAATTAACTATAAGCCTATAAAGCAAACCCACAGTTTTGCTGAGTGAAATCCAGTGGCCAAGCTTGGCTCCTCAATTGCTCACTAGAGAGTGAAATGCATGATGGGAGATGGGAAGAAAATATGAGTTTTCTGGTCTGAGAATTCCCTTTCAAGGTTCACTCTTCATAAATCCAGAATTGGTATGCTAAAAAGCAATATATTTGAACATGTGCTAAAGTACTATACCTAGAGAATTGAAAGCATTAGTCAGAAAAAGAAACAGTAACTAATTGAGCATCAAGTGGAAAACAAAATATTGGTGATATTATAAGCAGTTAAATATGAATAAAGAAACATATGCCAACAACGCTTTACCCTCCATAGTGGCAAGGTTGAAACCTGTAGATAATCTCTAAACGTTATTTGGCCATTTATGTCAACTCCCTTTTACCAAAGCAGATAATGAATGTCCGGATAAACTTCCCACTTGTGGAAAACTCCTATATATCCTTCAAGACCCAGCTAAAACATCATCTCCTCTGACAACTCAACCCTCTTCACCTGCTAGCTTCAACCAGGCAGTTGGGTGTTTCTCTTGTGGGTGCCGACAATACTCTCAATCTGTTTCTACTATAGAGCTTATAACATTTGACATGATCTTAAGAGGTCTGACTTGTCCCTTTGTAATGGCTCAGAGCCTACTAGCTTGTGAGCTCTCCAAGGCTGGAACCATGGTTTATTTATCTTTTACTTCTCACCTCCTATCTCTGCCCAGTGCCTATCATGGAATCACACACAAAGTGCTAAATAAATGTTGAATAAAAGAATGGGGGAAAGATTTGACTTTCATTTCCTTCTTCTCCTTACTAGTTAAAGGGGATTACGGAGGTGTGAAAGGAGAAGCTAGAGGGTCAGAATAACTGGCCAACTGCCTAGACCAATCTGTCTGGATTCATCTCCTACTGAGTACATTTCAATTATTTGCAATGATTTTGCAGTAATTTTTCTTATGAGTTCTTCTGGGACTTGACTTGGATTTTTTCTAACTGTTTCTAGGGCAATGCCATTGGTCTTCATGGGCTCGGTCTTCTTTATTTTTATGGAAAAGGAGTTCCTGTGGTAAGTTAAATAATTTCATTACCTTTTCAACACATTTCTAGCAATTTAGAGGGTAAAATTCACAGTCATTCATTAATTTAAAGGAATTAGTTTCTGTTACCTGGCTTGTCAAATTATTATTTCTTATAATAGAGAATAAAATAACCCAGTAGAATATTTGCCAAAGGGACATGGAAAAACAAGCTTGTAACAAGAATAGCAACCCTAATATCTTAGAATCATATGTTCTAAGTAACCTAGAGACCATCTAATCCCTGAGGATTTTATTGATAGAGAAATTTATCTTCCTCCTTTAACTTGCCTTTTGAGTGACCTTCCCCTGATATCTAACAAAACCTACTGTCCATGTAGTGAAAGACAATTTACAGTGAAAATGAGATAATTGTTTCCTAAAAGAATCTAATGTAATAATGAAATGCATAATACTTCTGATACCCTTTTAATTCACCTAAATCACATAGGACATTGCCTATATTCTGCAAAGACAAATGTGGAAGGCACTTGTTACCATGGAGTTATACATATGCCTTCGAGTAATAGAGTGTAATTATCTTGCAGAATTATGCTGAAGCACTTAAGTACTTTCAGAAAGCTGCAGAGAAAGGATGGCCCAACGCACAATTTCAGTTGGGCTTCATGTACTACTGTAAGTGCTACAAATTTGGCTGCTTTACTTAGAATGACAAATGCATAATTAAGACTGCTCCTTTTATGACAAAAATCAAAGGTTTGGTGTGAGCGGTTTAAACAGAACATGGAGAAAGCAGTTTGGAGGAGGAATCTGAAAGGAAGGAGACCAGTTGGAAGAGGGGGCAGGGAGGTACAGAATCAGGAAGCTCATCGTTGAAAAGGTTATGTTTGAGGTGACTTCATGATATCCAAATGCACATACCTAAAGCAAGTATGAAACTCAGAAGAAAGGTCATACTTGGAGAGAAATGTGTGGGAGGCATCAACATATAGGTGTCAGTTTAAAAGTATGAGAGTAGATGATGTTGCAAAGGAAGAAGAGAGTGTGAGAGGAAATAGTGGTGGACCAATATTGGAAACCCAGTGGACATCAGTGCTGTATTGAAAGGATGGGTGGGGGAGAAGCAGTCACCAGTAAGAATGAAAAAGCATAATCAGAGGAGATAAGAGAGTCAACTAATGGGGTATGCTTAATGAATCGTGGGAGAGGTGGGATAATTGATGAAAAGAGGTTCTGGGAAAAGGTGGGTGGCAAGAGGACCTGGTTGGGCCTAGGTAGGTGGAGGCCCTCCTGAGCCTTAAAAGGGAGGAAGGGTTTCTTACCCTCAGAGACTGGAGGGAGAGAGGAAAGGAGGGTGCAGATGTGGATATGGGGAGGAGGGGAGGCAAGGGAGAAGACAATGTGGGGAGCCAGGAGATACAAAGTTGTCTTTCGAGAGCAAGGGTAGGGTGGTTGGGGTAGGAGGTCTGGGAAAGCCATGAAAGTTTGGAATCATCTCTGAGGGCACTGAGAGAGGGAGTGACCAAGACAAGCAGCAGAGATTTGAGCATTCTTGAGTATCCCCATCAAGTTGTCCCTGTCAGAGACAAAGCCAGGGCAGCAACATATGGCATCATCAAGGACGCCAAATCTGGCCGGGAGGCCAGCTGGCATTTTCCATAATGGCCCAGCAGGAGGGTACGTTTTGTACTGTCCTGGGGAGTTGGGGCCTGCCTAAGAGGGCTTTGTTACTCTAGATCATTCCAAATCCCAGGCACAGCATCTAACCCATTCCTTAAGCTTCTAGAATAAGAATCATCATAGTAGATAATATTAAGTCTTTACACATGTTAGTTATTTAGTTCCCTCAACATGTCCATGGGGTATCCCACAGTTTATAGATGAACAAATTGAACCAAGGTCACACCTTCTCACCAGTTTGTGGAGCTGGGGTTCAAACCCAAGAAAACTGCCTCCAGAGTCTTTGCTCATAACTGCTGCATGACACTGCCTCTAAAGACCAGGCAGTATTAGAGCTGGAAGAGAATTTAATGACATCTAGTGAGATTTCCCTCAATTTGCAAATGAAGTGAGTAGATGGGCCCAACACTCAAAAGAAGTAATGTGCGAGCTGGGACAAGGATCCAGCTGCTGGGAAGCTGCTGATTCTCAAGCCAGTGTGCTCTGCCCTGGCACCAAATACTTCTCACTCCGAACATGAGTTTGATCTGAGCTGGACCTCCTGGCCCTGGGCTTTACATGCTCCAAACTCCATGGTTTTGGCTGAGAGGAGCAACAGTGGTCTCCTGTCATAGAAGGATGACAAAGATGGAGAGACACATCATGGTCAGACTTCTGGTCCTCAGAGTCTACCACTTGGGCTTCTTCTCAAGAACTTTAGTTATGCCATATTAAGGAGATACCTTCATGAGACTAAATAGTCCTTCTTCCTCAGTTTCCTGAATGGGTCAAAAACACAAGCTTCCATTTCCTTACTGATAACCGAACTCAACTCCCACCCTCACCCTCCCACTAGTGGTTTTTGGTTGGCTTTTCCTCATCCTATTTAAAATAGCAGGCATCACGACTATCATTATACCCATAGATGATAATGTAAAAAACATAAAATAAGGGGTGGCTCAAAATAATTTTAATTTTCAGCTGGCTCTGGAGTATGGAAGGATTATAAACTTGCCTTCAAATATTTTTACTTGGCATCTCAGAGTGGGCAGCCCCTTGCGATTTATTATCTGGCCGAGATGTACGCGACAGGAACAGGAGTGTTAAGATCATGCAGAACTGCCGTGGAGGTAAATAGCCACAGTTTTTAAGTCCCCCCATTTATCACACAGAGGAGGTGATCATGTCCTTAGACCGTTGGTGCCTTTGATTTTATGGGTATTATCTCTTTTCTTCGAGCTGAGCACTGACATTTGCCAGAGAGGAAAAAGGGTGATGTTACTCAGATTTGGGAAGGGGTCGGGGCAGAGAAATGATCTCTCCTCTCTTGCATTTGGCTTTTTGTAAAGTTGCAAGCTTGCCCCAGAATTCAGTTAAGGACCTCTGCTTCAGCCTTCCATCCAATCACCAGGGCAATTTGGCACTTGTGGCAGAGCTGGGAGTTGCTCCTTGGGAAATGAAAGGCTTGATTTAGGCAAGAAAATGTAGCCGACTTCTTCCCAGAAATCAGGGTTGTTGGGTTTTTGGATGGTTTGGCTGACAATCGAGAAAATGGATTCTTTTAGCCTGTGCCAGTGATGTACTTTTCGAAAGAATGCTTTTAGGACCTGAATGCCCTTCATTGATTTATTAAACATTTCTGCTGCACCAATATAAATACCTGCATGTTGCAATCTGGGCCCTCTGAAGGCTCATTTCAAAAGCTGCCAGCTAATAATCTATCTTTAGATTTGCTCCTTTGCCACCTTCCTAATGAATTATGTATGGCTAACCTCTTTTGGTTACATAAGGGCTATTCAGCTAGGTTGAAGTTTGTCCCCGCAGAGCTCTGCACACCTCCCGCAGAGCTATGTCACCTGCCCCTCAGGCACTATCATCCCTTCCTTCTCTCTTTCCCACATCAGCTGTGGCCTTATAACTTGCCCTCGCAGAGCGGCAGTGTCCAGAAAGGGCCTTTCTTTTAAACAAACAGAAGCCGACACATTCTTGTCCTGGCAAATGACCCCCAAGCCTGGAAAGTTTATTACACAAAATTAAAATGAGCCTAGGAAGTTTCAGTTCAAGACAAAAAAGTACATACGCTTGTCAGTTTTGTGCCTATGAAAAGTATTAACCCTCCAATCTAAATAATTTGCAAAAGCCATGCTTTAGGCTTTAAACCTCTTGCCTGATCAGCCAGCAGTAGCTGAAGACCAATTTCATTTCTCACTTGCGTGGGATGATGGCTATTGTCTAACTAGTCTGCTTGATTTCTCTTCCCATATACAGCTTTATAAAGGAGTCTGTGAACTAGGCCACTGGGCTGAGCAATTCCTGACAGCATATTTTGCCTATAAGGATGGTGATATAGATTCTTCTCTTGTTCAGTATGCACTCCTTGCAGAAATGGGCTATGAAGTAGCTCAGAGCAATTCTGCATTCATTTTGGAATCTAGTAAGATAAGTTAAAATTCTCTGCAATTTCCCAAAAATATATATGCAAATATAACTTTACTACAGGGACAATTTAAGCCCTCACTAATGGAATATCTCCTTTTTTTTTTAAAAAAAAAAGAAAAGGCTAAAATTCTTGAGAAAGAGAAGATGTATCCGATGGCACTTCTTCTGTGGAATCGAGCAGCCATTCAAGGTATAGAACCTACACAGAAATAAGCACATACCTGGTAGTACTCGTCTGGCTTGCTTCAGCTGCATTTTGGGGCATGTAGGCAGAAAGGTACCGAATACCAAGTAGGTGGCAATTCAAACGGTACTGACAGTGCTGAGTTAGCCTAGAGGTCATTTCCAGTCGTTTATTTTCCTTATTATTCTGGAGGCCCCTGACTTAGCAAACCATAGGAATTTTTTCATGGCTCTGTCTCCCTGCCACTAAGAACAGTTGTTGGAAACATGATAATTTTAGTCAAGAAGCCAGTTTTCCTTTACGGAACTAATCAGCAACATGATTTACATCTCAATGAATTTATATGCCAAATTAAATTACATTATATAGCTAAGACTCATGTGATTTCTCTTTTAAAATATCACATTGGATGATTACCATCTTTGCTATAACCATTAACATATTAGAATAAAAAATAAACAAACAGGGATAACTGGCAAGGTCCTCTCCCCTTTCCTGGAGTTCCTATGCTCCATTTATTGGAATCACATGTAATAAGGAACATGAGGTAGAGTCCGTGGGAAAAGCTTTGGCAGGTGACATTTGTATCACTATGCCTTTTCCCATTCTTTCCCTAAAATTATTAAAAGCAGAGAGATACTGCAAAGCTGTCATTATTGGCATTTGGATATGTGAGGAACTCTCTTGCAGAAAGAGAGCAATTTTACTTCCAATTAGGTCTTTCAAAATCATCTCATACTAAGGCCAAATCATCCCTTTTCACAGGAAGTCAATAGGGTAAAAAAAAAAAAAAAAAAAAAAAAAAGATTCTCGGCTGACTCTAATATGAGGCAGAGGAAAAAGGCACAGTGGTGGTCATGCAGCAGCAAGCCAACAATGTGATTTTTAGAAGAAATTCCAGCCCCAAACCCCCAAAAGACTCTGTTTTCTAAAATGCAATAAAGACTTTGCTTGGACTGGGAAAACAACACAATCTTGCCACCATGGCAAATCAGCTCAATTGTAACAAGCACACTTTTATTTCAAGCCAGGAAAATGTGCAGCAATTGCACAAGGGGGGAAAAAAAGACATTGAAAACAAGGTGGCATTAATATTAAACAGAACTCCCCAATATAAAAGTCAGGCTACTAAAAATAATTATGTGTCACAAGAGAAGTCAGGCCTGAGTGTCCCTGAAGATATGGCTACTGAGTGGCTCACATGGGGTAAGGAAGTCTAATAATGAAGCTTTCCAATTAGTCACTGGCTTTTTACTTAGCAATTGTTGCGAGTGAGGGGTTGCTGAACCATCAGATGTAGCCACATCCTGTGAAATTGAAGTGGACATCCTCCCACTGTCAAGTTATTCTCCTAAGAGCCTGTCAGGCTCACCACATGCCCCCAATGAGTCATCCTCATTAGGGTAGAGCCAAGTCCTCCAGAGAACGAGCTTGTTCACTACCTTCCATTCTCAGAGACATCAGGGATCCTGCTTACTGCTTGAAAACCTCAAAAGCTCACAGTAGTGTCCTATTCCTTTGTGGTTATGGCCCAGAAGGAAATTTGGGGTCAAGAGAAAGCATCTTTGGGCAAAATTAGGACACCATGGACCTTCCACCCTTAAGGCTTCTCTGCTGGGCACCATTCCTATAAGGCCTTGCCCCCAGCTACCTGTACATTTTCAAGCATCTAGGAAGCAAACCCTGATAACTAATGTCTTTGATAATGTAAGAATTTTATGACTTTAGCTCTACTCAAATTAAGCTAAAGATGGCTCACGAGATTACATCCCTTAGAGGTATCTACATTTGCATAGGGGTTTCTAGAGGATTAAAAGAACTTCAGTATCCAAAGGAAAAAAATTCCAAAGGGATTTCAGGCATTACACTAGGCCAAATGGGGAGAAAATTAGCTTTTAATGATACATGTCCAATCATTTTAGATAGGGTACTTCCTCTTTTTCCAAGTAAGCTTAGACCTTGCTAGAAGGATTGACCACAGCTAAGATGGATGATCTAGTTGAGTTTTCCCTCAACTTTTCAATCACCATTCTCCTAGTGGATTAGAAACACGAACCCCAAGTCTGAGGTCTCACCTCTTGACAAGTCACATGACTTTTTTTCCTACTCTTTAATATATTCATGTTTGTTTAAAAGTAATATTCTAAATTACTTAACATCTGGGGAAAGTGTTTTCTAAACAGTTTCCTCTCATGTCTATCCATTCATTCCATAAATATTTATCAAGTACCATTCTAGATTCTGGGCCTATAGCAGGGATTAAAACCTTCCTTCAAGGGTCTTGCCCCCAAGCAATGGAAGAAATTACAACATTGATATGGAGCCAGTGGCCACTGGAGGCTCTGGGAACAGGGAGAGGGAAAAACATTTGTAATACGAGGGGCTTTTTCAGGACTTGGGAATCGTCCTGAATGATATTGCAATGACAGATATAGGCCATTTTAAATCATCCCATAACATACAGAACTGTGTGGGAAAGAGTGTAAACTACAATGTGAACTATGTTCCATGCTCAGTGGCAAAGCCCCAGGATGCGTTTATCAATTGCAATGAATGTGCCACACTAAAGAAGGATATTGTTTATGTGGGAGGGTGTGGGAGGTGTGGGGAGTGGGGCATATGGGAATTCCTATATTTTTTGTGTAACATTTTTGTAATCTAAGTATCTTTAAAAAATAATTTTTTTTTTTTAAAGGTCTTGCCCCCAAGGAGTTCTTATTCTAATGGGAGAAAGAGAAAATAAACTAGTGAACAAATAGTGTACTATTGATATGTGCTATGATAGAAATAAAACATGGTAATGAGAATTACTGGGGTGGGAGATGAGGGGATGCTTTAGGTAAGGCTTGACATTTGAACTGTGTCCAGAATGGTGAAACAACCACTGTGTATAGAGTCAGACATCCCACATCCCAGGCAGAGGGACTTGAAGAATCTTTTTTATTTTTGAGGGATTGAACCTGGAACCTGGTATGGGAAGCTGGCGCTCAACCATTGAGCCACATCAGCTCTACTGAATTGGTTTTTTCATTTGTTTTGCTTGTTGTATTTTTGTTTTGGGGAGGCCCTAGAAACAGAACCTGGGACTTCCCATGTGGGAAGTGGGTGCTCAACCACATGAGCCACATCTACTCCTGTTGAAGAATTTCAATGCCAAGATCCTGAGGCAGGAATGAGCTCAATGTGTTGAGCAACAAGGTGACATGTGATGAAGTTAGTCAGGGAGAGAGAAGGTGGGTTAGGAAGGTGAGGTAAGGAGTCTGGATATTATTCCACATGCAATATGAGGCCATTGGTGGGTTTTACCCAAGGGAATGTTGTGATTTTATTTTACATTTTAAAAGATCACCCTTGTTACTGTGTGGAGAGTGGATTGAAAAGTAGAGACCAAAGAACTGTTTTGAGTCTCTTTTAGTGTTCTAGGTGATGGTAATGATGGCTTGGACTAGGATGGTGGTAGGGATGGCAAGAAACTGCAGGTGTTTTCTCGAGGTAGAACCAATAGGACATGCTGATGGGTTGGGTGGTGGAAGTGAGGGAAAAAGGAAAACTAGGAATGATGGAATGATCTCCCTAAATTTACAACCTGACCAATGGTGGTGCTAGTACTGAGGTTGGGGTGAAACTGATGATTTTGTTTGGTTTTGCTTGGGGAGGCAGATGGCAGGATGTTAGAAGATTTCTACCAGACATTTTACGTTTGAGATCCAAATAGAGAAGTCAGGAAGATAATTATAAGAGCCTGAAATTTGGGGAGAGACCGGACTGGATATATAAATTCAGGAAGAGTTAATATAAAGATAACCAGGGGACTAGATACAACCATCTAGAGAAAGAGTTGAGATAGAGGAGAGTGAGGGAGAGAGGAGGAGAGAGGAGGAGAGAAAAGAGAAAAGAAAGGAGAGGAGAGAGGAAAAAAGGAGTTTAGGAACAAACCCTTTATATTCCAACATTTAGAAGTAGGGTATAGGAGGAGTCAGGTAAAAAGTCTGAAAAGAAGAGGTCTACAAAGAATGAGTAGGAATAGAGTTGATGAGTGAAGTCTGAGAACAAGAGGTGTGGGGTCCAGTTCCCCAAGAGTTGATCTACCTTCAAAAAACTTTTTAAAAAGGCAAAATTCATAATTTTTCATTCTTTAAAAACATTTGTACTACAGCATAGGTGTTATCCTACTATGAAGACAGTTAGCACTGAGCATTATATTCTATATTCTGTAAAATATATCTAATCCTGATATTCTGGGATTCTGAGAGTTTGTGTGTGTGTGTGTGTGTGTGCATGTGCTTGTGTGTTTACCATATATATATACTTTAAAGGACTGAAATAAGATTGTCAGATTGAGTTAAGTTACCGGGAACTATACACAAATCACCTGAGTTACGATTCTTCTCTAATATTTCTACCAGGCAATGCATTCGCTAGAGTGAAAATTGGAGATTACCATTACTATGGCTATGGAACTAAGAAAGACTATCAAACAGCAGCCACACACTACAGCATTGCAGCTGACAAATACCACAGCGCACAAGCTATGTTCAATCTGGCCTATATGTATGAGCACGGTTTAGGTATTGCAAAGGTAATAATCCAAACCTGGTAATGACAGCTGTGTGGGAAGGGAAAATCTGTTGATGCTTTGGATTTCACCCAGTGTTGAGGAAGGAAGGAAAAGTCAACACTTACTGAGCTCCTCCATGCATCAACACATGTTACTTAACCCCACACATATTACTACTCTATGCAGTGATATTATCCACATTTACACCCAAGGACAGAATAAGTAGGCATCTAGTCTTGGCTAATTTGATTCATAAGTTCACTAGCGGGCCACCACTTCCCTGCACCTCCAGGCCTTTTTCTATTACGATTTCTACTGGCTCTCAGGCTTTCAATAACAAGGAAAAAGTAGAAGGCCAGACCTGGATACAGAGGTGTTAATCCAGAAGTGTCATTATTAAGCACCCATTGTGTATACAACATAACACTGAACACTCTCAAAAGGCCCCCCAAAAATGGATCTCCACCCTCCAAAGATTATCCTTGACATGAGATGAGGCATATTCATTAAAAAAGCAAGCTAACAATGAAAAATGGTATTGGATAAATCAGAAAGTGTAATTAAGGCAGATGACGACACGGGTCTGACATGGTAAGAAAGGTATATTAAATATCAAGAACGATAACAACCAAGTATTGCGTTAAGTGCCTTATGCCTACTATGCCGTTGAAATCACACCACCACTGGCTGTGGTAAGTCCTAGAACTGTCCTTAATTCATGCAACAGGAAAGCACGCTGTAGAGATGCCATCACTCGGCCAAGATTGCAGGGTTCAACAGGGGCTGGAGTCAGAATTTGAATCAGGAACTGTCTGATCCCATGTTTCGGGGTGAAAAAAAAAAAGTAGGCCGTGCATCAGTCTTAGTGCTTAACCGTTTGTTTTTCAGTGTTTACATTCTTGGCTGCACTTTGAGAGCTGGGGCTCATTAGGAGATTATTGGCTTTTTAAATGTTCTTTTCTTTCTTTCAATTGTGCTAGTAATTGAGAATTACTGGTAGGGACTTGCCCCCTACATGGGAGCTGCTATTGGTGAACCTGGCAGCTGTGGGTGTCTTAGGGACTGATTAAGCGTGTCTTCCTGCCTGCCTGCCTGCCTGCCTTTTGACTGCTCCCTTCTCATCGGCCCTGTCACCCTAAGTAGTGGAAAGAATGTCAAACCCAAATCCAGGCTTTCCTCCCCATACCTAGCAAGCGTGAGCTTTCGGTGTTCCTGTGTTTATGAAATTTCATGGGGAATGAGGCTGGATCAAATAGCTAAGTTGAATGACCCGTTGGATATCATCTAACCATACAGACCCATCGTTGTCTACATCTGTAAAGCAGAATTAATGATACTGGCCCTACCCCAGCTTTAGGAATGAAAAAAATTGGTGTTTATGAAAGAGCTTTGTAGTTTAACAGTATGTGGCATGACAGTTATTTAGATCAGAAGGGATTTTGAGCAACTGCCAAGTTAAGTAAGGCTTCAGTAAGATTAAAGCTTTTATTCACCATTCCCCATGCAAAACATAATATGAGAGGAGCATTTCTGTATAAAGGATGAGAGATGCCACTCCATGTGTTAACTTTGAGTTAGCTCTGCCGCGTGGTTCCAGAAGGACTTGGTCCCCCTGACAACTGCATCGCCACCATGGAGAGGCCATTTAGCCTTGATTCCCCAGTGGGAGAACAGGATGGGGGCTACTTTTGCTTCCTTTCAGGAGAAATTGCAACAATGCAGCAGAGGATAAGCCGGCCACGCCCGCAGCTAGCCACTGTCTTAGATTGATGTTCCCCCTTCCAGTCACCAGTGATCTCTCTCCCAGGCACTTTCTTCACAAAGTCAAGGAGCAACCATTGGCAGACATACATTTCATACATTTAGAAAAAACTGAAGTTTCTCTCTGCTCAATTTTCTGTTCTTTTCTGCCAGGGCTTCTATTAAGTAATGGGTAGTTCGTTTTGATCAGTCTCTCTCAGTCACGTGTAGAAACTTCCTGTAGGGAAAAATGTACATTTAAAGAAAAAGAAAACAAACAAACAAAAAACACAACAAAAAACCAGGGGCTACTAGTAACCTCAGATCTGGTTACAGAAATTTTAGATTTTCCTAATGAGGGGCCATTGGACTTTGTCATTTCTTTTGTTTAGCAATGAAAAATAATAACCATATATTCTAGGGCAGTTTATTACTCTTACTATTTTATAGTCAAATTAACAAGGAGTTGCCACCTTTTCAAATTATTAAAATGAACATGCTGATAATTAAAAGCCCAAAGCATGTTCAAAGTGTTTAATGAAAGCAAAGATTAGGAGTGAGCTTTCCCAGCACCTAAATTACCTAGTAATTAGGCATTTCTTCAGCAAGGCATGTCACAATCCTCTTTATTAATTCTTGTGCAAACCAGTGGGAAAGATGAATATAATAAAAAGAGGTGGTGTGGAATCATGACTTACAAAGTCTGTGTTTAAGCCCTCTGGGGAAGAGAGGTACAATGCAACTCTTTGCAAATCAGTGTATAAATGCAGGTTATTTTTACTGCTCTCTCTACCTTTAGGAAAGAAAACTGGACAGGGTGATGTTGGTGAGTTACCCCAATAGCTTCACAAGTAGCATCTCATTCTCCAATTTCTGATTTCAGATTAAGCCCAATGAGCTCCTTGACTTAAACCTTGAGCCAGAACGAACAGCATCATTGTTCAGGGAACACAAATTAATACCTGGGCAGCATTAGGAGAGACCACCTGAACTAGTTTAGAAACAGACTAGTTTCTCTCATAAGAGCCCAAGTGTTCTTATGAAGCTCTCTCAATTCATACTTGATTCCAAAGTACTGCAGAAGTGTAACCATGAACAAAACCTTTTGCCCATCCTGTACTGGTCTTTCCTTCTGTCTACTCCCTGTATCAGGCCTGAGTTTCTGCTCACCTTGGCTTGCTGTCAAGCTAACTCAGGGGTCTTCCATTCTAGTGTTCTCCCTGTAAGTCCAATGGTACAGATGGCTCTGCCCACCAAACACTTGTAATTCCCAGTCTATAATGAGGACTTCTTGCTGAGATGTGCCTGCCTAGTTCTCAACACACTGCATCTATGTGGGTAGTGTGAGCCAATGGAATGGAAGTAAAGGCAAAGGGTGTCATTTCCAGGCTAAGGCAGCTAAGAAGTAGGTCCCTTTCCTTCCCTAATCCCTTCCCTTCTGCTGCTGAATGCAGAAAACACAGGCTCTACAGGATGACAGAACCACATAATGAAGGCACTTGAGGCACTCAGTTGGGTCCACATGTAGGAAACTCACCACCAATCAGGAACACCCAAACTAGAATGATGAATGGGGGAGAAATAAACTTTGTGTTAAGCCACTACGTGGGGGTTATTCATTTCAGCTGCTAGCATTATCTTAGTTAATACATGGTCCATCTAACAAAGCACTACCAGGTTATTCCTGATAAAGTATACCTCTGCGACTGTTACTCCACTCACTCTTTCAAAAACACACAAAAATACAAACAAGTACACACACTAATAAAAGAATCTTTTTGATTTTCTGTTGCCTAATAAAGTCCAGACTTCTCACCTGGCATTCAAGACCCTCCTTGACCTGGCCACAACCCACCTTGATAATAATGGCTTGATATGCCACTATTCTCTATATTCCAGATTCCTTTCCTTTCCCCCAGAGACCTTGAACATGGGCAGCTCCTGATCCTTGGTCGTACTACTCCTTTTTGCTGGAGTGATCTTCCCCCCATATTTTTGCCCATTGCAGATAAGTCCATTTTTCAAAGCATAGCTCTTCTCTATGAACCCTTCAACGGACCCCCAATTTAACAATACCACTGCTTCTAAACTACCATGGTAACTTGCCCTGCTTTTCATTCATTCATTCATTCCTTTGGATATGTTTTGAGTGCTTGTTTTGTATCAGGAAGCAGTATTCTTGGTTCCGGGCATACAAGAAGAACCAGACAGGCTTCAAAGAACTCACAGTCTACTGTGGAGATTCCCTAGCTGTAGTGAGACCCACAAAGTCACACCCTAAAAGCACGCACACACCTGAAGAGAATTAAAAGTAAAGTACTATGAACATGTTAAAAAGGGAACAATTAATTCAGGAGGGACAATCAGTACTGCTGGATCCCTTTCTAAAATGTTTTTGTAACATGAAGTATGAGAAAGACATGAAGACCTTTTTAATGGAAAAGAACATATACATTTAAAGACAAGAGTAGGAAATCTACCCTAAAGTAAGACAAAAACGTGAGGGAAAATTATCCTTTAGAGATGAGCTTTAAATATATACATATAGAGAAAGACCTACTAGATAACACATTTTCAGATCCTGCAGAAAAAAACAAAACAACCCCATCTAATGAGATTATAAATAGACCTGTCAACATTTATTTATGGCACAAAGCATTTTTATTTCTCATTTGTCTTGTCTAACCACCTATGGAGTGTTAAAGCTGGAGCTTCAAACACCAGAACAGAATTATTTTCGGGAAAGTACAAGTTAAAGTTAGATATTTAAAATGGTCCTCTCAGAAAATTTAAAATTTTTATTGTGGAAACATATACAAAATAAGAAAATTTTGATGACACCAAAGATTTGGAGCTGGAAAACTCCATCATATAATTGAACAATTTCCATTAATCAGCTCCTTTAATGCTGGAGAAGTATGGTACCTTCAAATTATAAGAAGCTGTTTTGAACAACTGGACATTGAGCTTATCTGACATTTTATTTAGAACATATTATTTAGGAAGAACCTGCTGATCAATTTACATAACCTCCTAAATCACTGAATTTAAAGCAAAATAAATTTAAATGTACCACAAAAAAAAGTTAAATATAAGTGGATCAGGTATGCAATGGCCTTTTCATTTAATGAACCCTGGCCATCAAAAATGCTGTTTTCTCAAGAGGAAATTTAAGTTTCAAAGATTTGCAGTTTTTTACTAAATAGGGCCAGAAAATGAGGAGTGTTTTCTAGAGAGTAATAAAAGTTATTTAATATAAGTTGCCCAAATTAGTCAGAAGGGTTCAGAAATTTTTCTCTAGAATCTTTAGAGACTCTTGTACCTCACCCCCACTGGGAATTGTGAGGCCTTCTGAACATGGGCTAAGCCCATCACACTTTCATGATCCTTCTTCTAGCTTTTTTTGTTATAAACTAAGCAACTGAATTATGATGTTGCCTCAAGAGATAAATGAATAGTTCTTGCCTGCCTGAAATTCTGACAAAGCCTGGCCCTGAACTTCCTGTTGAAGTCAATATGCATTTCACGTGTGGGGGCAACACAGCCCTTAGAATCCGCAGGTGCTTTCAAATGAACACCCACTGAATTTGCTGGAATTAGAGACACAAATTAGTTTTTACAATATCCATTTTCTCTGTTGCCAGGAAGATTTGTTCAGAGCACTCTCCTGAATTTTAAGACTATGAAGCAAGCCTTAAAATTGCTCCAACAAATCAATTTACCAGGCCACAAAGCTTTGGGAATATGTAAGAAATGACAAGCAGAACACAGCTGAGAGAGCCCACCATCTAAGAAATGGGTATAGCAGAGCCCTCAAGCATTCCCAAATCCTGAAGGCCAGGTGACAGAGCAGAAAAGATGAGACATTTGGATGACCACAATTTGTGAAAAAATGTCTCCCTTTCTTCCCCTTCTTTTGAAAATAATCCATGGTCCCCCAAGCAAAGTACAATTCTGGGACAGGTCCAGGGCACATCAACTTTTAAACGAATCACTCTGTTTAACTTTTTCCTTACTCTATTTGGGCAAACAAACAAAATAAACAAAATAAGCCATAAGTAGGTGCAAATTAAACATGTTTTTTTCATCTGCCATAATTTTTTTAAAGGCCCTAAAATCATAGTATGTCATTTCACATAAATTCCAGCTAGAAAACTAAATAGTTTATTAATCTTATAGATTATTGAACCCTACAAGGCATTTATTAGGCACTGGGAACTCTAGGTTGAACAAGATGGTACAAGTTCTTGTCTTCAGGGATCAGAAGACAAATTCTATAACTTCAGGTTTGGTAAGTACTGTGAAGAAAGTTCAGAATTTTAGTCAATTATTAGTATTTTTCTTTAAGGAATTATACTGTTATCAGTATCTAGCCTTTTCCTTTAGCTGAAATCACACCTAAAGGCTAGTCCAGAGATATTCAAGAAAACTTTTTGGAGATTATATTAGTTTTCTACACCTATTGTAACTAATTACCACAAACTTAGTGGATTAAATATATATATATATATATATATATATAAAATCTCACAGTTTCTGTAGGTCAGAAGTCTAATGGACCAGACGGGGTCCTCAGCTTCGGTTCCCTCAAGGTGGAGGAACTTTTTTTGTTATAAACTAAGCAACTGAATTATGATGTTGCCTCAAGAGATAAATGAATAGTTCTTGCCTGCCTGAAATTCTGACAAAGCCTGGCCCTGAACTTCCTGTTGAAGTCAATATGCATTTCACGTGTGGGGGCAACACAGCCCTTAGAATCCGCAGGTGCTTTCAAATGAACACCCACTGAACTGCGCTCTCTCCTGTAGGCTCTCTCCTGTAGGCTCCCTCCCTTCGAGTCCCTCCCATGCTTTGAATCTCTGACTTTACTTCCTGCCATAGGTTTCAGACTTCCTCTTCTGCACTCAGCCCAGAGAAAACTCTGCCTTTGAGGGCTTGTATGATTAGATTAGCTGCACCTGGACAATCCAGGCTCCTCTCCTATCTTAAGATCCCTTAATGTAACGTTCTAGGGATTGAGCTTTGAACATCTTTGGGGGGCCATTCTTCCTGCCAAAGACAAACTAGGACAGTCAAACAATGGTTTCTGCTTACTTACCCCTAAGAACCTGCACATAATGAGTTCTGGACTGTTCTATTTCTAGGACATTCACTTGGCCAGGAGATTATATGACATGGCTGCTCAGACAAGTCCAGATGCTCACATACCCGTGTTCTTTGCTCTCATGAAACTGGAAACTGTGCATTTACTCCGAGATATCCTGTTTTTTAATGTAAGTTTGTCTCAAATAAGTCTCACTTCTCTGAAAGCTCCAATGGGCAACTCTTAGGGATGGAATGAAGAGGCCTACCTGGGGTCTTTTGTGAACTGGAGACTTCAAAGCCTTATAGTTGTCATGCATTTCTTCTTGTTAAATCAAGCATGAGTTGATACCTCATAGTAAAACCAATGAATTCATTCAGTAGACATTTTTCAGCACATGCTATGTTCAAAGTCCTAATCAAAGTGACATGTGCTCTCTATATTTGTTCAAGACACAGTTCTTGTCATCAGAAACCTGAGACTGATGAGCATTTGGCAGGTGGCAAGTGGCACCATGAAGAACTACAGTTTGAAAAAAGTAGAAATTAAATTTTATGAATTTTTGGCTTATTCCAAAGTTGTCAGTGAAGCCCCTGTAAGAACTGGAAGCAAGCAAAGGTCCTGTCTTCCAAGACAGAAAGAAGATAGGAGGATGGGGAGGGGCGGTTGCTCTTGG
Organism: Tolypeutes matacus; assembly: GCA_026826555.1. NCBI lineage: Eukaryota > Metazoa > Chordata > Mammalia > Cingulata > Chlamyphoridae > Tolypeutes > Tolypeutes matacus. The sequence goes on from JAKSZT010054001.1 coordinate 2,954,146, forward strand.
AGGAGGGGGTGATTGATGGCCTGAATGGAGCGGGAGGCTTGGATTTTCTTTTGACAAATTATCTCTTGCCAACAGTTTACAGTGAGATGGAAATGGATGACACTGGACAACTCCCTTGGACCATACTGGGATTTATTTGTGATTGGCCTCATCATTGCCTTGCTGATCTTCTTGCTTAGAAATCGCCACGCATAGTTTCTGGCTCTTAGGAAAGCCTGCTCGTGGGAATCAGCTTACGCCAAGGCATTCCTCGCTAAATAAAGAATTTCCTCATCAAAACCAAGAGTCTGCTGCCGATTCCCCTCACAGGCCTGGGATGGAAAATGGACAAAGCTTGGGACCCATTCTCACAGAAGCCACTTGAGACTTCCTGCTTAGTTGAGGTGACCACTCAGGAGGTGGTGGGGACAAGTCACCTCAGAATTCATTACAAACTTGTCTTGGCGATCTAGTCCAAAATTAGGGAAAAGGAGCACTCGTTTTCATGTCGTTAGTTGTAACAACCTCTCCCCATTCAAGAGGAAGTGCTGGGTTTCTCAGCTCCTACAGATATACTGAGGTGGAAAGAGGGGGAGTTTGGGGAGGGCAGGAACACAGAACCCTCAGAAGCGGATAAAGATGAAAACCGTAAATAATCCTTCATCTTGTAGGAATGATCCTGTGAGCAAACTAGTAGCCCTAACGAGCCACAGCTCCTGGTGGCCTGCTGGATGGGCTGGAAGGGAGCCTGGCTCAGACTCGTTTCTGAGGAGTCTTATGCCAAAGCTCCCTCAATAGTTGTGTGGTGAATACCACCATCTGGAGTCTTCCAGCATTGTGCCCCTCTGCCTGGGGAATCCCCCATTTGTGTACTCAAAGTGGGAGTTGGTACCAGTCTCCTAGGACAGAGGCTGAAGGATCCAGATTCTCTCTGCCCTACCCCCAGGACTGGCAAAGCAGGGGCCTGGAGCTGGGGTACAGGTGGCCATGACTTATGTCAAGGACCAGGCTTGAATCCCAGCTCCACAACTCTCTAGCTATTCAATCCCTGAGAGGCTTTCAGTTCTGCAAAATGGAAAAATTATCTCTCTCTTGAAGAGCATTGAAATGTGGATGAAATGTGATGTGTATGAAAAGGGACCAGCACAGGTGGCCAGGCACCTGGGATGAGCTCTATAAATGGACTCTTAATACCCTTTAAAAACTCACAGCAATCAGTTGGAACATGGTGGCAGCTGAGCTGATCATGATCTGTGTGGCTTCCATGCCCTGCAGTTAGTTCTCCACTCAAAATGCTGGGTGCTGGGAGTGGGTGTGGCTCAAGCTGTTGAGTGCCTGTTTCCCACATGTGAGGTCCCGGGTTTGGTTCCCAGGGCCTCCCCCCAAAAAATAAACAACAGAGGAAGAAAGCCAACGCAAGGGAGCCTATGTGGCTCAGTGGTTGAGCACCAGCTTCTCAAATACAAGGTCCCAGTATCAATCCCCAGCCCCCAGTACCTCAAAAAAAAAAACCCAAAAACTGGGTACTTTGAGAAGAAAAAAAATCCCATTTGCCTACTTAAAAATCCAACCTAAGGAAAGGCAGAGAGCTTATTCCTAATGTCGATCGTAATCAGAAAGTAAAATGAAATGGTAAGAACAGTGGATTTAAGCCCAAACAAGCTGACTTTGAGGCCCATCTCTGTCCCGTGGGAGCTCTGTGACTTTGGGCAAGTCGCATAACTACTCCAAGCCTCAGTTCTTCGTTCAGAAAATGGGATTAATACCCACCTCACTGGAGAATTGTGGGGTTCACAGAAGTCTACCTTATAAAGTGCTTTATAAACAGCCACACATGCACATATCAGCTGCTGTGTCATTTCTTTGGCCATAAACTAAACCAGGCCTGTCTGAGGTCTGAGGGTCCAGAATTCTCTGGACGTGCCTGCTGACTTATAAGGGTTCCGATTCCAAAGGATCTAGCAGAATTTAGACAAACTCATAAGGAAGGAGCAGGGACCCAAACCTCAGTCAGGGCCTAATAGAATGGGCTGCCTTGTAAGTATACCTCTCACGGGTTGGAACATGAGCTTGGGTAGAGGTGAGGGGTCAGTGGAAGGCAGAGTCCAGGCCCAGAGACTGGATGCAAAATTAGCTCCTTCGATGTAAAGCTTGTGAAAATAGCGGCAGGCGGGGAAGCAAGGGAGACTGCTGCTGTGGCTTGTGTAGAGTTGAACTTGGCTTGAGATATAGGAGAGAGGGCAGCATGAGCTCATAAATTTCCCATTTCAGCTGTTTCTAATAAATGAGAGAAATGCAGCAGGCTTTGAAAACCTGAATGGTTTAGGGGTCGGAATCACTGAAACATCCTTTGCTGGGCCTCGTCTCTGGAGCAGCCATGAAGCAATTCCCATGGCCTGGTGGAAGAAAGGCCCTCTGCCTGTAGACCTGGGCAGCTTCATGGTGACCTTTAGGCCATTTAGTTCCTGGTTATGACAATTCTGCCCACTCTGTCTCTGTTCCTTTCCCTGCTTCCGGTAGTTTTTAAATAAATACTGATGGCCTGTGGGCTACAAGGTGGCTTTTTATCTAATTCTCTTTTGTAACTCCCTCTTTCCCTTTTATTTCCTTTCCTGATTCTTTATGAAAGTGGAGTAGCTTTTCAAGTCAATGCAAGTTTTAAAAGTCAAGTCAGGTAGATCTTTTTTTTTTTCCACAGCAGGAGTTCCCAAGTATTTTATGAGTAGTGTGCCTTTGGAATTCTATGCTTTCCCCCAAGTCTTGAATGGGGGGGGGGGGAAGAGGCGTTAACAGGTATGTCAGGGAGCAGCTGGGAAGAGGGAGGATAATGAAGTCCTGAGGGAAGCATGGGCAGGTGCTCTTGCTTATGTTCCCCTCTCTGGGAATCCCAAAAAGCCAGAGAGGGTGGAGTTGGCGGTAGCAAATGGCCACCATCACAAGGCTAAAAACAGAAGAAAGGAACTCTGCTAAGCATGCTCTGTGTGCCTGACTTTTCTATTGGCTTCCTCCTTCCAACTTCATGATGAAGCCTGGAGACAGATATAACTCCTCTATTTTACACATGAGGAAACTAAGGCCAAGAGAAGCTAAGTAACGTGCTAAATAAAGATCACATTGCTCATTAAACAGTGGAGATAGAATTTAAGTCCTGATCTGACTCCAAAACACATTCTCCTCCATGTTACTGCTCCAAAAATGGCTTAAAACAATATTCAGGGAAACGGATGTGGCTCAAGTGATTGGTCTCCCATCTACCATATAAGAGGTCCAGGGTTCAATTCCTGGGGCCTCCTGTTCAAAGGCAAGCTGGCCCATGCGGCAAGCTGGCCTGAGCAGAGAACTGGCCCACGTGGAGTTCTGGCCCACACAGAAAGCTGGTGCAGCAAGATGATACAACAAAAAAAGATACAGAGGAGAGACAATAAGAGACACAGCAGACCAGGGAACTGAGATGGCGCAAGAGATTGAGCGCCTCTCTCCCCCTCTGGAAGGTCCCAGGATCGGTTCCTGGTGCCACCTAAAGAGAAGACAAGCAGACACAGAAGAACACACAGAAAGCAGACAGTGAGTGAAAAAACAATGGGGGGGGGGCGGGGAGAAATAAATCTTTTTTTAAAAAACCAATATTTGTTTTATTATGTCTCATGATTTTGTCGGTCAGGAATTCAGGCAGGGATTGGCTGGGTGACGCTCCCATTCCACATGGCGTCAACAGAGAGGTTGGTTGGTGATGGTCAGCGGAGGGCAGGCTGTTTTAGAATCCAAGACAGCTTTACTCACACCCTGGCACCTTGGCAGAGATGGCTGGAAGGCTGAGCTCAGCCGAGACTGTTGACTAAAATGCCTACATGTCACACATGACCTCTTTAGCATGGCGGATTCAGGATAGTTGGACTTCTTACATGGCAGCTCAGGACTCCCAGAGGGAGTGTTTATGGAGACCGGGGCAGAAACTGCAGGCTTCCTAAAATCTGTACCCCAGCCGTGGTAGTTCCAGAGCACCACCCTGCCACACTCTATTGGTCAAACATTGGATTTCATCTCTTGATGGGAGGAGTGGCAAAGAATGTCCAGCCATATTTAATCTACAACAAATATATACTTTTAAAAATCTAGCGGGAATTACATAAATTCCAGTACAAAACAAATGGCCGAAGAAGAATGCAGCCCAGGCACTGAGCCACTTATCTCAGAAAACAAGGATTGGACAGATTAGTCAGACCCACGCTTGGTTCTCTCTGTCCTCCCACCTTCAGTACTGAAGAAATCCAGGTGTCTGATGTTCATTGGAGAGATGTCTTCCTCTTTTCCTCAGCCAGGCAAAACATGCATACACGCATACACAACATTGAAGAATGCTTGATTTTCTCTCTACTTTGAGTTCAAGCAATGCCAGCTGCGAGGCTCTGGATGACTGGGACCCTCCCCCTGGAGCAGAAGGGGCAGGCTCCACCCCTGAGTCGCCGGACTCAAACCAGACGTGCACTCAGCAGGCAAGAGACGTTCCACAGACCTTCTTTTCTGCCTCTCATCCTCATTCTTTTTTCTCCTCCGGGACCCACAGGCCCTGTAAGCCCATCTCCCCTGCCCGATTCCTTGGAACAAAGGTCCTGCCTCATCTTGGGACATGGCATTCAGCAGAGCTTATTTTCAGTCACCCCCATCCCACAGTTCTGCTGCTGGATGTGGGGAAACAGGAAGCATTACATCCTTGGACTGGGGGATGGGGATAAAAGTAAAGAAATAAATATTTTAAAATTACATAAATAAATAAATAGACCAGAAAGTCAGTCTCCTGCTTCTGTATGTCCTAAACCTTTTTATGATGAAAGATTATCTGTTCCTTCCCAGCTCTGAGTTTTAATATCCAAGTTGTCTTCCTATTACTTTCATATTGGGAGGTGCCAGGATCTGGTAAAACCCATCTTACTATTGAGGCAAGCCTCTAAGAGTTATTGATTGGAAATCCATGATCTAGAAAAACAATGTTTAAAATTTTTTTAAATGTTATTTTACATTGTATTTTATCTTATTTTAATACCCATGATTAGAAAACATAGAAGTTCCATTTTTCCATAAACCACAAGTTATTAGGCCATGAATATTATTTTGACTTTGTTCCATCTTCAGCAACCTCAGTGAGCTTTACCTGAAAATTCCTTCAAGTTCTTCCAGGTTCTTCCACCACTTTGTACTATTGCTGCATCATTTAGCAAAGAGAACACACTGATCCACAGCAAATGCGCTGCGTTTCCAGAGATGCACTCCTAACAGAACTGCAGAGAACGACAAGGGAAAGCAGAGATGGGCTGTAACAGTACAAAGTCCCCATTTTACAGAAGCAGGAAAATCAGGTCAGGACAGTGACTCCTGAGCCATCTCAGGTCAGCTTCACATCAAGAAAACCTGCAACAGCTGTGGGGCCACAGAGGGGCCTGGCCCCATAAGAGTGAGTCACTCCTGCCCCAGCCAGCACGCAGGCACTCTGCTTGGCAAGAGGAAAGGGCCCTGATGGAACCGAGTTTGGCCAAGTCATTTACACATTACACAGAGATCTGAAACCCAGCAGGATGGGGGGTCAATGCTATGGTAAGGAAAGGGCCTAGCTTCACAAATGCTTACATACACTTCAAATCTAAAGGAGGGGGATTGCCTTACTTTAGGTCCCCCAAAGGTGATCATGAGACAAGGATTTGAATGCAAGTCAATTGTAGGAATCTCAGGAAACTCAAATGAAAGAGTGGGAAGGATTAAAAGCCATTAAAAAGCAGAGCAGATGTAGCTCAAGTGCTTGGGCACCTGCTTCCCACATATGAGGTTCTAGGTTCAATCCACAGTACCTCCTAAAAAAAATGCCATTAAAAAAAGAGTGCACTATTGAGGCCACTACTGCAGAAAATGGAGGTCCTATTCTACCAGAGTCTCAGAGACCTTTCCAGAATACCTATCTGCCTGAGAGACAGCAGGCTGGGGCATTTATCCACCAGCTCCCCTTCTCCGTTGTTTGAGACTTGCTCCCACAGTGCATTTACTACCCACTCACCCTTTCCAAGGCAGAAAAGACTGGTGCCTACTTTATATTGGGCACAAGCAGCAGGAGTCCCAGCTTGCAGGGCAGGGCCCTCCACAGCTGCTGCTGAAATCAGAGGTGGCCTGTAAAATACCCGCTTCATGAGGGAGGCCCCCTGAGCCCCGAGGCTCTGGTCATCTGTCTGTCCATCCAGCACAGCCTCTCTCTAATGGGATTCACTATCTGTGGGAGGCTGAATAATGGCCCCACTGAGATGTCCACATCCTAAGCCCTGGAACCTGTGAAAGTTACCTTAAATGGAAAAAAAGGGTCTTTGCAGATGTGATTAAGGATCTCGAGATAGGGAGATTATCCTGGATTATCCAGGTTGGCCTTAAATGCGATCACAACAATCCTTATAAGAGAAAGGCAGAGGGATATTTGACACAGAAGACGAGAAGGCAATGGGACCATGGAGGCAAAGACAGGAGTGATGTGGACACCAGCCAAGGAATGCTGGCAGCCAGAAGCCGGAGGAGGGAAGGAACAGATCCTTCTCGGAGCCTCCCAAAGGAGCCAGTCCTGCCAGGCCTCCACCTTGTCCCATTGAAACTTATTTTGGACTTCTGGCCTCCAGAACTGTGAAAGAATACATTTCCATTGTTTTCAGTTTGTGGAAAGTTGTCACAGCAATCACAGGAAACGAATATACTCCCCTCCAGGCAGTCCTAGACTGGCTTCTTGCTTCATGTCCTTATCTGGTGCCTGAGAAACACACATTTTTGCCCTGTTGGTGGAAGTGCAGCTCGTGCTGAGGGCAGCCTGGTTCCTCTGTCTCTCTCTCACCCTCATTCTTACTCCCCAGGCAGCCTCAGCCTTTCCCCAGTAGAAATGTGCCAGACAGGGAAGCGGCTGTGGCTCAATCAGTAGGGCTCCCGTTTACCATATGGGAGGCCCCTGGTTCGGTTCCCGGGGCCTCCTGGTGAAGGCAAGCCCACCCGCAAGGCGTGGTTAGCTGACCCAGCGAGCACAAGCAGCAAGGGGGGGGGATAAATGAATAAATAAATAAAATCTTTAAAAAAAAGAAATGTGCCAGACCCAGTCCACTCTGCCCTCCCAAATCCAGCTACACAGATTAAGTTCTCCAAGTGGCTCCCTTATAGCCCTTTTCCCCTCCACCAGGGGGAAATGCAACAGCAGTCAGAAAACTCCAACAGAATTTTGCCCTCATCCTCCTCCATCAACTCTAAATACTCCAGCACCCCAGCCCTTTGCAGGTCCAGGCCAGGACAGCCCGTCATTTAGAACGTTGAGGCCACTTGGTTCCTTTTGTTTAATGTTAGCCTTTGGACCTCAGCCCAAACCGAGGCACAAAAAGCACCGTTTCATCATCCAGCAGTCCCTGACACAATTTCATCCCTGGGATATATGTGCTCTTGGCTGGGAAGCTGCAGATGGGCTCCAGCCCTGGATGTAACAGGAACAAATGCTGTGGTCTCGGTCAAGTCACTGTACCTCTCAGGCTTCCCCAATTTCCTTTTCAGGGAAATAATAAGAGGGTTGGATGAGTCTACAATTCCAAAGCTACAAAACTTCCAGCAGTATGATGTGCAGCAGATACCAGAGAAGGGCCATTGCTAGAGAGAAAAGGCTCCTTGAGCCCAAAGAACGATTTGTGTGCCCTGGCTGAAGGCCTGTAATGTAACTTTGTGATGGGCCTGTAACTACTCTGTTGCCAACTCCACACCAGTCACCAAAAAACCCACCTGAGGCACGTGTTATGGACAGAACTATGTCCTCCCAATGCTATGGTGAAATTCTAATCATTACTTCAGAATATGACCTTACTTGAAAACAGGGTGGTTCCAGATGGAGTTGGGCCAGTGAAAATGAGTTCTTAATCCAATATAACTGCTCTTCTTACAAGAAAAGGAGATTTGGGCACAAGCACTGAGCCAGAGGGGAGAAAGCATGTGAAGGAGGCGGAGAATGCCATGGCTCACTGGCAAGTCCCCGGCACAAACTAGAAGAGGAATGCAACAGATTCCTCCCCGTGGAGTTTGGAGGAACATGACCCTACCGAGACCTTGACTTTGCACTTCTGGCCTCCAGAACTGTGCGACATTAAATTTCTGTTGTTTTCAGGCACCCAGTTTGGGGTGTTTTGTTATGGCAGCCCTAGGAAACTGAAACTGCATCAGGAAAGGAATTTATTTTTTTAATTTAGAAGTAACCATTACCAAAAAACAAAAACAAAATCCCCCCCCCCCCACACACACACAAAACATAGGGAAAGGGGTGGAGGCATGGGCCTTGGATTTTACATGAAACTTCATGTAAAACTTCAGTTTTCCCACCACTCGTCTTCCCTTCACTCCTTACTCTGTCAGAATTAATTCTTTTTCCCTCGGAGTATGTTGCTCGTGTATGATTAATACAGAAAAACGATTCACCTCTCTTAAGACACATTCTTTTCATGAGAAAAGTTACCGACCCTAGCAGCAATCAATGTGCCATTCCAACAGTAGCTTGTTATTAAGAAGAAAAGTCATGAAACTGAAAACAACGATTCCACTAGAGCTAACTTGAGAGAAAACAGTCATGTGCTGAATATGCATTTTCAGAAGCACATTATCACCAAAGCTTTAAATCCCCTAAACTCCTGAACCCCCAAAGTTTCTCTTCTCAAGGTCTGCTCCTGATGAAGAGGGTGTAATAGCATTTCCCTGATCAGGACACCCTGGCTCAGAGAGTATTTTAGCAGCTTGCCTGAGATCACTCTGCCAGGAAGTGGAAAGATTGAGGAGTCAAACTCAGGGCTGATCTCAAAGCCTGCGTTCTTTCTTGCATCCAGCCCATATTATCTTATTATCAAATCCAGCTTTCAATGTGATATCAACGTTATTTTTCAATTTTCTTATTAAAAATATTGAAGGGACAAAAGTTTAAATTTACAAGCATCTTTTGAAAATTTTTTTTATTTTTCAAAATAAATAAATCATATAAAATCTATCATATTTCAAAAGCACCACAGAGAAAACCTTGCTGACATACAAAAAATCCAAAGGCACCATTAATTCTGCCATGTGATCTATTAATGACTTAAAATGGAATGTGGAGCCTTGACTGGGATCAGCTGATGCTATAGACAAGTACTACTGTGATTATTCTCTAAGCTAAATGACTTTCCACACCGTCTGATTTGCTCTCCTATGACCTTACACTCTACGTAAACCTGCTTTCCAAAGACAGGTCCATTTCCCAGATAGATGGTGTCTGTAGTAGATGCCACCAGTACCAGCCCTGAGGTCATCTGCACTTCTGCTGGCAGTCCCCCTGCCTTCCACAGCTCCTGACCTCAAGTCCCTGCTTTCCTCTGCCTGAGGGCTTCCTCTGGCTGCAGGCGCCTTCTCAGCCACAGCCAGGGCAGGCAGAAGAGCCAGGATGCTCGTGTCCCAGGAGCCACCTCAACCAATAAGGCACAGGAATTCCCCAGGCTCCTTGCCCCTCAACGGGCTGGCTGGGTTCTGTAGAGTCTCTTAGAAGGTGCCCTGCAGGATTCAGCCCCTGTTGCCCACCGCAGCTCATGAACATGCTTGTTTATTGGCTTTCCTCCCTTCCACTTTTCCCTCACTCTCCCATTCCTTCTACAAATAACCACATGTGTACAAACCCTTGTCTTAACATGTGCTTTGGGAGGAACTGAACTCAAGATATAGTCTAAGTAAGAAATATATTATCAGTCTGCTGTCTTCCAGAAGACACAGATTTACTAAGCTGGAAATAAAATTAACATCTATTTATATACTCACTTGATTACGTTCTGTGGGAGCAGGGACCATTTTTGTTTTCTTCACCATTGGATCTTCAACACGTAGCACTCTGCCTGCACACTGGTGTCAAGTACTTTTAATGAGTAAATGTATGAATGAGTGAATGAGGACTCCTGGCTCTCTTGTAAGTTTCTTCAGACTCTAAGGTGACAATTGGTTCTCATTAATAAAGAAAATGCTGGGATTAGAAAAGAGGAATCTGAAATGATGTAATAATTTAAATAATTATCTATAACATTTAAGTAACTGGAAACATGTATCTTGTGTTTGCATAGTGTTTTAGTTTCCTGGGCTGCTCAAGCAAATACCGTGAAATGGGTTGGCTTAAACAATGGGAATGTATTAGCTTATGGTTTTGAGGCTAAAGGAAAGTCCAAATCAAGGCATCAACAAGATGATGCTTTCTCCCCAAAGAATGTGGTATTCTAGGGCTGGCTGCTGGCAATACCTGGTCCTTAGTTTGTCACATGGTAAGACACATGGTGGTGTCTCCTGGTCTCTCCCTTCTCCTCCAGGCTCTGTTGAATTTTAGTTTTTGGCTGCTCCCTCTGTGACTTTCTCTGGATCTAAGTTTCATTCTGCTTATAAAGGCTTAATCTTATAGAATTAAGACCCATCCTGATGAGGTGGGCCACACCTTCTTAACTGAAGTAACCTCATCAAAAGGACCTATTTACAATATGGGTTCATACCCACAGGAATGGACTAAATTTAATAACGTGTTTTTTCTGGGGGCACATACAGCTTCAAATCACCACAGATGGGGGACCTAAAAATATAGAGATGTAAATTCCACCCCCCAAAAGCCCTATCACTGGAGGACTGCACCGTTTGACCTGTCTGGTGGCTCCATGGTAAACTTCCATTTCCAGGGTTTCTCTTTATTTGTGCTGACTTAGAATTTGATATTCTGTGCAAATTGTCAGGGTGTTTATTGAAAATAGTCAGTGATAATTGTTTAACATTGTAGCCTCCTGAAATGTCAATACAGCTCGGAACTAACAACAGGGTGACCAAAAAAACTTAAAAGGAAATACTAAGGAATTAGATAACCATAGCAGATGTTGAAAAGTTCCAACATTTCCCTGGGGACCCAGTAGTTCACAAACATGTTCAGGATTGTGTGCATGCTCAGGAAAGACCTGAAAATATCCTAATCTTTCACCTCTGGCTGACCTGGAGGCCTGCACAACAGGAAGTGAAGGCTAAGGCAGAGTTGTAAACTACCTGTGAGAGCTACAAGATCATGCCCCAACATCCACACAGAGTCCCTCAGTAAAACCTAAGAGACCTATTAGTTAAAGCATTTAAGGACATCTCTGCCCAATTGTTAGATGATCACTGGGATAACTGAGATATCAGTGTCCACAAATGATAAAGAATACACACTTTACCCATTCCAGGAAAGTCACTAAACAAGCAGCAAAACAACAACAGTGCTGTGCACGTGTGGAGTGAGAGGCTTGGGACATCTATCTGCGTGGATCGGCGGCATGGACCGAAGAGTGGAGATTCGTGAGTATTGAGGCTGCCGATGGAGGTTGGCACAGGCAGCTGGGCCCCGCGGTTAGGAAAAAAAATAATAAAACGGCCATTTTGAGACGCGGGCGGGGCGAAAAAGTTTTATTTTCTGGGGATCTGGCTGCCTGGCGCCCCTTGGACATTGTGTGAACAGAGCAAACGAGCTAATCAGCACCCAGTGAACCGGAGGGGGGATTTTGGTCGGGCAACGCAGCTGATTTCCCTAGCCACCCAGGGATAAGACCCGGGCCGCTGCGGAGCCGGGAGGAAGGGACACTTCCCAAAAAGGGGAGGGTTCGGTTGGAAGACAGGGAAGGGTATTTTATATTTTTAGACATTGATCTGGCTGCCTGCACCGCCCCATAGCTTTGGGGAGCAGATAAGCCGACCTGAAGCAGCATCAGGCTGAGAGCAGACGCGAATCTGCACTCAAACTGATTTACTGAGCAGCCCGGTGATGCTGGAGCTCGGCGCCAGAAGGGGCGGAATCCGCCGTCTTTAGAACTCCTCACTGACTAACATCAGAGCGTCAGCTAACCTGGGGAGTCCAGAAAGTGGGACGTGCTTGATTAATTTCCACGGGCCCAGCTAGGGTCCCTTCCGTAAGGGGGTTGGTCTAGAGGAGGAATTATTTTGGGTCCTGCATTTGGCTAAAAAAAAAAAAAAAAAAAGTGAGGTCACCTCAACAAATGAAAAATAAGTTCTTTTTAATTTAGTTTAATAGCTAAAAGCTGCTTCAGGACCTGCATGTAGAACCCTGTGGGGAAATTCATTGATAAACACAAGTAGGCAGGAAGGATCCACGTGGACCCTAGGGGAATCATTGACCCCCCTTAGCTCTGTTTGACTGCTTGCCTGTGTGGATCTTTGGTTTCTCTCTGTTACTTTCTGGTCTATTGCTATTATTCCCGTTTTCCTCCCCCTTTCCTTTTTCCTTCTATTTTTTTTTTTTAATAGGTGCTGCCAGCTGGTCGCTTATTTGCTGGGCTCCTTATTCAGTAATTTCCCACTCGCTGTATATACTGATTCTGTATAAC
>JAKSZT010054001.1:2976128-3004417 GCA_026826555.1 Tolypeutes matacus
AAGGGAAGGGAAGGGAAGGGAAGGGAAGGGAAGGGAAGGGAAGGGAAGGGAAGGGAAGGGAATAGAATGATACAGCAAAGGTGACAAAACATAAAAAATGGTGGATCTGGGTATCTGGAGATGTGTGGGCATGTTGGACATCCACATATGTTTTTTTAAAAATTATTTTTGTAACTGTCCTGTAAGTTTGAAATTATCTCAAAATAAAAGCTTTTTTTTAAAGTGAAAAGTGCCTCAGGAACTTGTGGCAAACCATATAAGCACACCAACTTATGCATAGTGGGAAACAAAGAAGGAGAGGACAGAGAGAAAGAGGCAAAAAGAATATCTAAAGAAATGATGGCCAAAAACTTCCTAAATTTGAGTTTTTAAAAAGTTACACCTACAAGGAGCTAAAAAATGCCAAGTAGGATAAACTCAAAGAGATTCACATGTAGACATGTCATAATAAAACTGTTAAAAACCATAGACAATAAAATCTTGAAGGCAGTAATGGAAAAGTTACTCATCATGTACAAGAGATCCTCAATAGAGTTAAGATATAATTTCTTATCAGAAACCATGGAGGCCAGCAGACAATGGGATGACATATTCAAAGTGCTAAAAGAAAAATATTGTCAGTCAAGAATTCTATATCTGGTAAAACTTTCCTTCAAAAAGGAAGGAGAGGGAAGCAGACATGGCTCAAGTGATTGAGCTCTTGCCTACCACATGGTTCAGTTCCTGGTGCCTTCTAAAAAAAAAAAAGAAGACAAGCACACAACAGACAGAGCAAATGCAAGCAATGAGGGGGTGGGGAAAAGTAAGTAAATAAAATAAATCTTTAAAAAAAAAAAAAGGAAGGAGAAATTAAGACATACTCAGATAAACAAAAACTGAGAAAATTTGTCACTAACATACATGACCTATAAGAAATACTAAAGGGAGCCCTTCAGGCTGAAATTAAAGACACTAGACAGTAACTTAAATTTACACAAAAAATAAACGTAATTATAAAAGATAGCACAAATGTATATTTGTTTGTAAGTCTTTTCTTCTATATAATTTTTAAACTGCATAAAACACAAATTATAAAATTGTGTCTATGAGCTTAATGTGCACAAGATGTAATCTGTAGGAAAACAATTGTAAAAGGAGGGGGGCAGAATGGAGCTACATTGAAGCAAAGTTTTGTATGTTATTGAAAATAGGTTGGTATTAATCTAAACTAGATTGCTTTAAGTTAAGATGTCAATTGAAATCCACAAAACAACTACTAAGAAAATAACTCACAAACATGTAGTAAAAGAAACAAGACGGGAATTAAGATGGTATACCAAAAAACAACTATTTAACACAAAAGAAGGCAGTAGTGGAGGAATAGAGGAATAAAAAAAGAAGCAAAAACATGGAAAACAAATAGCAAAACAGCAGATGTAAATTGTACCTTATCAGAAATTATGCTAAATGTAAATGGGCCAACCATTCCAATCAGAAATGGCAGAATGGATTTTAAAAAAGAAAGAAAGAAACATGATTCAAGTCTATGCTGTCTGTAAGAGACACAATTTAGATTCAAAGAAACAAATAGATTGCAAGTAATGGATGGGAAAAGAGGTTCTGTGGAAACAGTAACCAAAATAGAGCTAGATTGGTTATACTAATATCAGACAAAATAGACTTTAAGGCAAAAAAAATGTTATTAGAGACAAATAGGACATTTTATAATGAAAAGGGGTTAATCTATCAGGAAGACATAACAATTATAAACATATATGCACCTAACAACACAACCCCAAAATATTTGGAGTAAAAACCCATCAGAGTTGAAAGGAGAAATAGGCAATTCAATAATAGTTGGAGTTTTCAACACCCAACTTTCAATAGATGACAGAATAACTAGGCTGAAGATCAACAAGAAAATACAAGACTTGAACAGCATTATAAAGAAACTAGATATAACAGGTATCTATAGAACACTCCACCCAACAACAACATAATGCACACTCTTCTTAAATGCATATAGAAATTTCTCCAAGTTAGACCATATGTTAAACCATAAAATAAGTCTCAATAAATTTAAAAGAATTGAAATCATACAACGTATGTTTTCCAACTTCAATGGCATGAAATTGAAAATCAGTAATAGAAGGAAATTGGGAGAATTCACAAATATGTGGAAATTAAACAACACACTCCTAAATAACCAAAAAGTCAAAGAAAAAATAAGAAGGGAATTAGAAAATAATTTGAGGTGAATAAAAATGGAAATACAACATACAAAAACTATAAGATGTAGCTAAAACAGTCTTCAGATGGAAGACTGTAAAAGCCTATATTTAAAAAGAAGAAGGATCTCAAATCAATAATTTAACTTTATCCTTTAAGAAACCATAAGAATAAGGACAAACTAAACCCACATCAAGCAGAAGGGAGGACATAATAAATATCCACATGGAAATAAACAAAATAGAGGAGAGAAAACCAATAGGGAACACCAATGAAACCACAAGTTGATTCTTTTGAAAGTTCAACAAAATGGGTAAATTTTCAGTTAGACCTACCAAGAAAAAACAGACAAGACTCAAATTACTAAAATCAGTAATGAAAGAGGGACCATTGCTGCCTTGCCAAAACAAAAAGGATTCTAAAGGAAACTGTCAACAGTTGTATACCAACAAATTAAGTAACAAATGAAATGGGTAAATTTCTAGAAAGACACAAACTACCAAATCTGACTCAAGAATAAATAGAAAATCTAAATAGAGGTATAAATAGATTGAATTAGTATCTGTAGCAGTTTGGCATTATTTATGAATTCCAAAAATAGATATTGGATTATGCTTGTAAACTGATCTGTTCCTCTGGGCGTGATTAAATTATGATTAGGGCTTTGATTGGGCCATGTCAGTAGGGCACCAAGGGGTGGGAATCACAGATAAAAGACATGGCAAAAGACAGAGTTGGAGTTCTGATGCAGAGATTTTGAGCTGGAGCCCCAGGAAGTAAGCACACAGAGGAGCTTGGTCGTGAGGAAGGAGAGAAGGTCCTGGGAAAAGAGACGAGCCATTTGCCTGATAGTCTACAGCTGGCCTTGAGGAGATAACACAGCAGCTGAGCCCAAAGAGAGGCAAGGCCCAGGAAGAGAGGAACCCAGGAAGCCTGAACCCTGGGGGATGTCGGCAGGCATCTTGCTCCAACACCTGACAATAAACTTTGGTGAGGGAGGTAACTTGTGCCTTATGGCCTGGTAACTGTAAGTGTCTATCCTAAATAAATACCCTTTATAGAAACCAACCAATTTCTGGTATTTTGCATTAGCACCCCTTTGGCTGACTAATACAGTATCCGAAAAATTACACACACACACACACACACACACACACACACAAAGCCTAGTCTCAGATGGCTTGGCTGGTGAATTCTACCAAACATTTAAAGAAGAGTTAACACCAATCCTTCACAAACTTTTCCCAAAAAAGGGGTGGAAACACTTCATAACTGATTCTATGAGATTAATATTATTCTTATACCAAAACCAGACAACAATACAGAAGGGGGGGAAACTACAGACCAATATATTTTATAAATATATACATAAAAATCCTCAACAAAATATCAGCAAACTAAACCTAGGAACATATAAAAGGATTATACACCATGATCAATGGAATTTACACCAGGAAAGCAAAGTTGTTTTAATTTAAATAAATATAACATACCAAAAACCCTGTGAGATCTTAACTGATAAGGAAAAAACACT
This sequence comes from Tolypeutes matacus, assembly GCA_026826555.1. Taxonomy (NCBI): domain Eukaryota; kingdom Metazoa; phylum Chordata; class Mammalia; order Cingulata; family Chlamyphoridae; genus Tolypeutes; species Tolypeutes matacus. Next base: position 2,979,871 of record JAKSZT010054001.1, read on the forward strand.
TGACAAAATCCAACACCCATTCATGAGAAAAATCCACAACAGCTAGGAACAAAGGGAACTTTCTCAACCTGAAAAGGATATCTACAATATCCTTGAAATGAACAATCCAAACATGAAATTAAGAAATCAATTCCATTTACAATAGTATCAAAGAATAAAATACTTAGGAATAAATTTAACAAAGGAAGTTCAAAACTTATATTCTGATAAAATGAGTAAATAAACAAAACCTTATATTCTGAAAACTACAAAATATTTCAGAAAAAAATCAGAAATCTAGATAAATGGAAAAATATTCCATAGTCATCTATCAGAACTACTATGTGGTTCTGGCATAAGGGTATACATACAGACCAATGGAATAGAATTGAAAGTTCAAAAATAAACCCCATATACCTATGACCAACAGATTTTTGACAATAGTGCCAAGATCATTCAATGGGAGGAAAGAATAATTTCTTCAATAGATAGTGCTAGAACAAATGTATATCCACATGCAAAGGAATGAAGGTGGATCCTTACCTCACACCATATACAAATTTAACTCAGAATAGATCATAGACCTAAATGTTAAAGCTAAAACTATAAAGCTCTTATAAGAAAACACAGGGATAAATATTTATAATTTAAGGTTAGGTAAAGCCTTATTAGATATCACACAAAAACCACAAGCAACAAAAGAAAAAAACAGGTAAATTGGATTTCAAAAAAATTAATAACCTTTGTGCTCCAAAGGACACCATCAAGAAAGTGAAAAGGCAACCACAAAATGGAAGAAAAATGTTTGCAAATCATAAATCTGATAAGGGACTTATATCCAGTATACATAAAAAAATGATTTCAACTCAATAATAAAAAGAGAAATACAATCTAAAAATGGGCAAAGGATTAGACAGTCTTTTCTCAAAAGAAGATATGCAAATGGCCAATAAGAGCATGAAAAGATGCTTAATATCATTATTCACTAAGGAAACGAAAACTCAAACCACAGTGAGATATCGCCTCACACAGTATGATGGCTATAATCAGCAAGGCAGATAATAGCATGTGTCGGTGAGGATTTGGAGCAATTGGAACCCTCAAAATTGCTTGTAGGAACATAAAAAAGTGTAGCCACTTTAGAAGACAGTTTGACAGTGCCTCAAAAGTTAAAGTTACCACGCAGCCCAGACACTCCACTCCTAAGTATATACCTGAAAGAACTGAAAATATATGTTTACACAAAAACTTGTACATGAATGTTCTTACAAGCATTATTCATAATGGCCAAAAGGTGGGAAAAACCAAATGTCCATCAACTGATGAATGGATAAACAAAATGTGGGGTATCCATATAATGGAATATTATCTAGCAATAAAAAGGAGTGAAACTCTGACGATTCACAGATGAATCTTGAAATCATTCTGCTAAGTGAAAGAAGCCAGTCACAAACGGCCATATATTGTATGATTCAATTTATATGAAATGTCCAGAATAAGCAAATTCATAGAGACAAAATGTAGATTAGTTGTTGCCCCCACCTGGGGAGAGGAAGGGGGTGGAATGGAGATTGAGTGCTAATGGGTACAGGGTTTCTTTTGGGGTTGATGACAATGTTCTAACATTAGATATTGGTAATGGTTGCATGACCCTAAATATAATAAAAACCACTTACTTGTTCATCTTAAGAGGGTAAATTTTATGGTAACGGAATGACAGTTCAATAAAGCTGTTATTAAAAAATGGAAACAATGACAAAATCTTAACAATTGTTAATTTAGGATTTGGAGGATATGAATGTTGTCATTTTGTTCATTAAACTTTAACGCTTAAATATCTTGGAATTAAAAAAGAAAAAGGAAGCTCGTAAAATTGGCTATTTAGGGGGAAAAACAACATTCGATTATTTCCTCACTCTAGCATAGACATTTGGTGTTCACCAGTAAATATTCCATGTGCTTCCCTAAATTTCCCAGCTTCCCAGGCAGTTATATTGAGCACATGTGACTAGTCCTGGCCACTGAACTGTGAGTAAAAACAATGTTTGTCACTTCTAGGCCAGACAATCAAAAGCTATTGTGTTTCCTTCATCCCTTTTTTTCCTGCAAGGAGACTTTAGAATCCCATGGCCCAAGATGGAGGGCACACAGATCTCTGAGTCACCAGTTAGAGCTTCCTGTCCATCCCATTTACAAAGAATTGACCTGAAGGAGAAATAAACTTTTTTTGTGTGTGAAGCCACTATTTACTAGCTTAGGCTAGCCTAATTAATATATCTCCCAACACATATAAAAATAAGTAGATAGATTAGTTCATTTTGTATGGAACTATTAAAAAACAGTCTAGAAAAAATAAAAACAATTTAAATATAATGTTTAAGATACCAGACTGGGGAAATATATTTTAAGAACCAAAGCAATGAAAGTTATCACCAAGGAAAAGCTGTATAGATAGGAGTAGAAATAAAATAAACATTTTGGTACATTTAAAAAAGTCACAACAGACAAATTTAAATGGTAACTGACAGCAATGAGGAAAACTGTAATAAATATGTCAGAAAGTTAAGATCCTTAATATTTAAAATAGTCTATGAATTTTTAAAAAACGGGCAAAGGACAATATGACAATACAAAAGCTCAATTTAAGACATAACCAATATTTATTTGAGCCACTGTTTGCAGGCACTATGATTAGTGCTGTGTATATTAGCATCATATAGTACACTGTGATTCTATAAAGGAGGTACTATTATCATGCTGATTTTTAAAAGTGGTAACTGAGGCTTAGTGAAGGACTATGGAAGACACAAATCACACAGCTAGTAAATGCCATTGAACTTGGATCTTATCAAACTCCAAAGCTAGCCACTAACCTTCCACAGGAAAACATGGCTTATACCTAATAATCAAAGCAATGTTAAGGTACACGACAAAGATATATTATTATTCACTTATTAAATTGGCAAAGATCTAAAAATAATTATAACCAGTGTAGTGAGGGTGTGATACGACATTCATTCACTCATGCTTCATTCATTCTTAATTTCTGAACATTCAGTAATTGTTGACCATCTACTAGAACCAGGTATTTTCTAGATGCTGGGGCTATAGCATGGACCAAAACAGACCAAAACCCCTGTGCTCCTGGAGCTGTCCTACCCAGCTAGTAGGAGATGTATATTGGTACTGCTTTTCTAAGCAAATTAGGCAATAATTATCGAGCCCTAAATATGTTCATACATTTTGATCCAGAAATTTCACTGCTGATAATTTATTCCATTCATCATACCGTTTTCTAAAATGGCAAAACGTTGGGAAAGACAAAACCCTACAAATAGAAATCTTTAAATAATTTATGGTACATTCACATGAAATATCATGTTGCCAATAAAAATCATATTTTTAAAAGAATGACAGGAAAATGCTTATATGTAAGTAAAATATGTGAAAAAGGCCAGATGCCAAACAGTATACAATTTGTTTCCAAGTTTATTATCTAGATGGTTAGTTGTTGGTAAAATACTGGAGAGATATACACTGAGATTTTAATGGTGATTGATAGGATTATAGGGTTTTAAAAATTATTTCCCTAATTTTCCACAATGCATATCTATTACCTTTATAATGATGGAGGCGGCTATTAAGGAAAAATGATTTTTAAAATGTTTTGTTATCTTTCAAGGGCCAGGTCAAATGGGAAAGAAAACTCCTTCCAGCGCATTATTTTCTCCTTAACCTATGCATTCTCCTGGGGCAATTTCATCAGCATGCCTCACTCCTCCCCAACCTCCACACCAATCAAGCAATCATAAAGTCCTGTTGATTAGCATGGCTTAAATCTCTTTCATCCTTCCATTTTAATCCATACCCATTGCTGGACAGACCACCTCCACTCCTCACCCACTCTTGTTACCCTAAACATTCTACCTCCTTGAGTCCATTTTTCACCAGGTATCCAGAGTGATCTTTTAAAAATAAGAAATGACATCATTCCCTTGATTAAAATTCTGCAGAGACTCTACATTGCCCTCAGGATAAAGGTCAAACTTCCTATATTGGTTTGTGTCCCCCCCCCCACCACCACCAAAAAAAAAAAGCAGACCCTGAGACAAGAACTTTGGTGCAAGTCATGTATCTGGGAGGAAATCCTAGGAAGCACAGTGAGGGAGAGAAGGGAGAAAGGTCACCTCTCCCCAGGACTCCAGTGTCAAAACCAAGTTCTCTCCTCTGCCATGTCTTTTTCTGTATATCTACTTCTCTGTGTGTCTCCCTGACTGAGCATCTGCCTATATAGCCAAAAAGGGGGTGGGGAATCAACACCCTACTGATGTGGCTGAATCAAAGCCCTAATCTTAATTTAATCAAGTAAATGTAGCCTTTGATTTAATACAATCAAAGGGTATTACACTCAGAGGAACAGGCCAGTTTACAAATATAATCTCTTTTTTGGGAATTCATAAATAATCTCAAACCGTCATACGTGGGTAGAGCTTTGACTCCAAATCCCCACCCCTATTTGCGTCTCCCCACCGGTGTGCTTCTCAAATATACTCTTTATCCCCAGAGACCCAGTCTAAACTGGTGGTTCTCAAAATTTATTGTACGTAAGAATCATCTAGGGAGCTGTGTGACTCTGGGCCCCACCCCCAAGGATTCCAGCTCTTTATATCTGTAGACCGTACTTTCAAACGCCACACATAAAAGATCCTGTTTTTCTAGGATACTCACAATTTTTAGTGCCACCCCCCTGAAAATAGAAGGAACACTCTGTGTAATAATGAAAATAAAAGGGTAATACTGTCTTTGGTTCTTTGCATCCCTCTTTACCCCACAAACGCAAACAATGCCTTTTAACTCCTACTTCTCTGAACCTGCTAGAAATAAGAAATGGGCCCATTATTGAGCCATCCATCTGTCAGTGGCTGTTTACTTGACTACATTTAAGTTTTGAAATTACCATTTGTAAATATCTAAGATCTTAGATAAGGCATTTTCTTCCCCAGATGGTCTAAGGGTGTAGGACACAGGATTTATCCCTCTAATCATCATTCATTCCTTTCTTCAGTTAGGCAGCACATATTTCCCAAGAGCCTCTGTGCAGGCCACTTGTTACTGCATGTAATTGCCTTTTTGTTAAATAAATTAAATGAATTGATATATGTTTGCACAGTGCTTCCACACAGGTGCCTCAACCAGTGTGCTTTTGGATGCAAGAAAATGTTCAAGGTCAGCTTCACCATGGTTTACCACTGCCTGGGCTGTGAGCTCTGTGAGGCGGTGATAATCCTACTCATCTCTAGGTATCCAGTGCCTTGTATAATAACTACTGTTTTAGTTTTCTTGGCTTCTCAAGCGAATATCAAGCAATGGGTTGGCTTAAACAATGGGAGAAGTCCAAATCAAGGCATCATCAAGATGAAGCTTTCTTCCCCCAAGACTGGTGTTCCGGGTTTGGCTGTCTACCATCCTTGGTCCTGGGCTCCTCTGTCACATGGCAGTGCACATGGCAGCCTCTCTTGGACTCTTCCTTCTCATCTGGGTTCCACAGACGTCCAGCTTCTGGCTGCTCCCTCTGGCTCTCTGCCTGTCTGAATTTTATTCTGCTTATAAAGGACTCCAGTAATAGGATTAAGACCCATCCTGATTGAGTTGGGCCACACCTTAAATGCAGTAACCCAGTCAAAAGGTCCTACTTACAATGGGTTCACACTCACTGGAATAGTTTAAGCTTAAGAACATGTTTTTCTGGGGTACATAGCTCCAAACCACCACAAATACTGAATGACAAACATACCTACACCAACCAGTTTTTTTTTTTACTTTATTTTGTACATTTAATAACTGAAAATATAAACAATTGAAAAAGAAAAAGAAAACACAGTTGAATAAAAACATACATTTCTCAATTAAATGTACTGGATACATACACCTTTTTTAAAAATCATACGTTATAAAATATATTTGGTTCATATTAATGCAATCATACACTATGTAACCATTGGGGAATTTGATGTAATTATGAATTCCAAAAATATAATTGGATCATGCTTGTAAACTGATCTGTTAATCTGGGCATGATTAGGTTATGATTACGGCGTTGAACCCCACCCCTTGGTGGGTGGGGAATTGAATATAAAAGGCAAGGCAAAGAACAGAGTTGAAGCAGTCATTTGAGAAGCAGTTTTGATGTTGTAAGAAGGCCCCAGGAGAAGAGAAGCAAGCCGTTTACCTGATCGTCTACAGCAGATCTTGTGGAGGAAACAGGAGCTAAGCCCGGAGAGAAATGCAGCCCCAGGAAGAGAGGAACCCCAGGAGCCTGAACCCTGGCAAACGCCGGCAGCTGTCTTGCTCAAACACGTGGCAATGGACTGTGGTGAGAGAAGAAACTTAACACTTTATGGCCTGGTATCTGTGGACTTATACCCCAAATAAATACCCTTATAAAGACCAACCCTTTTTTGGTATTTCACATTAGCACCCCTTTGGCTGACTAATACACACTATTTGTCCTTTTGGGTCTGGCTTGTTTCACTCAACATAATGTCCTCCAGGTTCATCCAGGTTGTCATATACTTAATGACTTCATTTCTTCTTACAACTGTATAATAGTCCACCATGAGAGTACACCACAGTTTGTTTATCCATTCATCAGTTGATGGACACCAGGGTTGTTTTCAACTTTTGGCAATCATGAACATTGGATGTGCAGATGTCTGTATGTGTCACTGCTCTCAGTTCTTCTGGGTATATGTCGAGTAGTGGTATTGCAGGGTCATGTGGCAAATCTATATTCAACTTCTTTAGGAACTACCAAACAGTCCTCCACAGCGGTTGTACCATTCTGCATTCCCACCAACAGTGAATAAGTGTTCCTAACTCCACATTCTTTCCAACACTTGTAGTTTTCTGTCTTTTTAATAGTGGTCATTCTGATAGGTGTGAAATGATATCCCATTGTAGCTTTGATTTGCATTTCCCTAATCATTAGTGATGCTGGGCATTTTTTCATGTGTTTTTTGCCATTTCTATTTCTTCTTTAGACAAATGTTTATTCAAGCCTTTTGCCCATTTTTTAATTGGGTTGTTTGTCTTTTTCTTGTTGAGTTGTAATATCTCCTTATATATCCTGGATATTAAACTCTTGTCAGACATGTGATTTCCAAATATTTTCTCCCATTGAGTTGGCTGCCTTTTTTACCCTTTTGATAAAGTCCTGTGAGGTGCAAAAGTTTGAGGAAGTCCCATTTATCTGTTTTTTTCTTTTTGTTGCACGTACTTTGGGCGTAAGGTCCAAGAAACAACCATCTACTACAAGGTCTTGAAGATGCTTCTCTACATTTTCTTCTAGTAGTTTTATGGTCCTGGTTTTTATATTTAGGTCTTTGATCCATTTTGAGTTGATTCTTGTATAGGGGTTAAGATAGGGGTCCTCTTTCATTCTTTTGGTTATAGCTATCCATTTCTCCCAGCACCATTTGTTGAAGAGACTGTATTATCAAAAACCAGTTGACCATATAAGTGAGGGTTTATTTCTGGACTTTCAATTCACTTCCACTGATCGATGTATCTATCTTCATGCCAGTACCATGCTGTTTTGACCACTGTACCTTTTTAATATGCTTCAAGGTCAGGCAGTGAAATTCCTCCTACATCACTCTTCTTTTTTAGAATGCTTTTGGCTAAATCACATGCATTTTTATTCCAAATGAATTTGGTAATTGCCTTTTCTAATTCTGTTAAGTAGGCTGTTGGAATTTTGATTGGTATTGCATTAAATCTATAGATCAGTTTGGGTAAGATTGACATCTTCATGATATTTATTCTTCCAACCCATGGACACAGAATGTCTTTCCATTTGTTTAGGTCTTTTTTTTTTATTTCTTTTAGCATTGTTTTGTAGTTTTCTGCATATAGGTCCTGTACTTCTTTGGTTAATTTAATTCCTAGGTATTTAAGTCTTTTTGTTGCTATTATAAATGGAAATTTCCCCCTGATTTCCTCCTCAGATTATTCAGTGCTAGTGTACAAAAACATTACTGATTTTTGTGTCTTGATCTTGTATACTGCCACTTTGTTGAACTCATTTATTAGCTCAAGTAGCTTTATCGTGGATACTTCAGAATTTTCTAAGTACAAAAAAAAAAAAAAAAAAAAAAAAAAGAATTTTCTAAGTACAGGATCTTGACATCCACAAACAGTGAGAGTTTTACTTCCTCGTTTCCTATTTGGATGCCTTTTTTTTTTTCCTTGTCTAATTGCCCTAGCTAGAACTTCCAGTACAATACTGAATAACGATGGTGACAGTGGGCATCCTTGTCTTGTTCCTGATCTTAGAGGGAAAGCTTTCAACCTTTCCCCATTGAGTATGATGTTGGCTCTGGGTTTTTCATATATGCCTTTTATCATATTGAGCAATTTTCCTTCTATTTCTTTCTTTTGAAGTGTTTTTTTTTTTGTTTTTTTTTTATAAAAAAAGGGATGCTGGATTTTGTCAAATGCCTTTTCTGCAGATTGAGATGATCATGTGGGTTTTTTCCCTTCAATTTGTTAATGTGGTGTATTACGTTGATTGATTTTCTAATGTTGAACCAGCCTTGCATACCAGGAATAAATCCCACTTGGTCGTGATGTATAAGTCTTTTGGTTTGCTGTTGGATTCCATTTGCAAGTCTTTTGTTGCATATTTTTGCATCTATATTCATTGGAGAGATTGGTTTGTAATTTTCTTTTATCGTAGTAGCTTTATCTGCCTTTGGTATTAGGGTGATGTTGGCTTCATAGAATGTGTTGGGTAATTTTCCCTTCTCTTCAATTTTTTGAAAGAGTTTAAACAGGATTGATGTTTGAAATGCTTGGTAGAATTCACCTGTGAAGCCATCTGGTCCTGAACTTTTCTTTGCTGGGAGAGTTTTGATGACTATTTAATCTCTTTAAATGTGATTGGTTTGTTAAGTTCTTGTATTTCTTGTAGCATCAGTGTAGGTTGTTTGTGCATTTCTAGGAATTTGTCCATTTCATCTAGGTTGTCCAGTTTGGTGGCATACACTTTCTCACATCATCCTCTTATGATTCTTTTGATTTCTGTGGAGTCAGTCGTAACTTCCCCCCTTTCATTACTGATTGTATTTATTTGCATCTTCTCTTTTTTTTCTTTGTTAATCTAGCTAGGGGTTTCTCAATTTTATCGATCTTCTCAAAGAAACAGCTTTTGGTTTTGCTGATTTTCTCTATTGTATTTTTTTGGTCTCAATTTCCTCTATTGCCACTCTAATCTTTATTATTTCTTTCCTTCTGCTTGCTTTGGGATTAGTTTGCTGTTCTTTTTCTAGTTTTTCTAATTGTTCAGTTAAATCTTTGAGTTTTGCTCTTTGTTTTTTTTTAACATAAGCATTTAGGGCTATAAATTTCCCTTTCAAAACTGCCTTCACTGTATCCCATAAGTTTTGATAACTTGTGGTCTCGTTTTCATTTGTCTCAATATATTTACTGATTTCACTTGCAATTTCTTCTATGACCCACTGATTATTTAGGAGTGTGTTGTTCAGCCTCCACACATTTGCAAATTTACTTTTTTCCTGTCTATTATTGATTTCCAGTTTCATACCAGTATGATCTGAGAAGGTGCTTTGCATAATTTCAATCTTTTTATATTTATTGAGAGCTGCATTGTGCCCTAACATGTGGTCTATCCTGGAGAAAGATCCATGGGCACTTGAGAAGAATGTATAACCTGCTGAGTTTGGATGCAGCATTCTGTATATGACTGTAAGTTCTAACTTGTTTATCATATTGTTCAAGTTCTCTGTTTCCTTGTTGATCTGTCTAGTTGTTCTATCTAATGATGTATGTGGGGTGTTGAATTCTCCAATGATTATTGTAGAGATGTCTATTTTTTCCTTCAATTTTGCCAGAATTTGTCTCATGTATTTTGGGGAACGCTGGTTAGGTGCATAGATATTTATGACTTATGTCTTCCTGGTGGATTGTCCCCTTTATTAATATTTAATGGCCTTCTTATAATTTTTTTTCATTTAAAGTCTGTTTTGTCCAATATTAGTATAGCTACCCCTGCACTTTTGTGGTTACAATTTGCATGGAGCATCTTTTTCCAACCTTTCACTTTCAGTCAGTTTGTATCCCTGTGTATTAGTCAGTCAAAGAGGTGCTGATGCAAAATACCAAAAATCTGTTGGCTTTTATAAAGGGTATTTATTTGGGGTAGAAGCTTACAGTTACCAGGCCATAAAGCATAAGTTACTTCCCTCACCATGTGTTGGAGCGAGATGGTTTCCATTGTCTACAAGGGTCCAGCCTTCCTCTTCCTCTTCCTCTTAAGGCTCCATGGTCCCAGCTTCTTCTAATATCAGTTGTAGGCTGGGATAAGTCTCATCTCTCTGCTGGGGCTTGTTTCTCTCCCAGTGCAGCTGCTCTGTTCTCTCCACAAGGTCAGCTATAGCCTATCAGGCTCTCTCTCTTCCTGGGACCTTTGCCATATCTATGGAGCTGTCTTTATTCCTCTGTGTTCTTCTCCTGCATGTTTATTTCCTGGGGCTCCAGCTCAAAAAACTCCCACTTTCTCCTCTGCCATGTTGTTTACTCTGTGAGTCCCCAATCAAAGCCTTAATCATAATTTAATCAAGTAAAAGTGAAACCTCTGGATCCAATACAATCTTATATGCCTAGAGGAACAAACCAATTTACAAACATAATCCAGTATCTATTTTTGGAATTCATAAATAATGCCAAACTGCTACACCCTGGGTCTAAGGTGAGTTTCTGGTAAGCAGCATATGGATGGCTCATGTTTTTTAATCCATTCTGTCAGCCTGTATCTTTTGATTGGGGAGTTTAATCCATTCATTTTCGATGATATTACTGTAAATGCATTATTTACTTCCACCATTTTATTCTTTGGTTTTCATATGTCATATCATATTTTTGTCTTTTTACTCTTTTTGCTATTCTTTCTTCTATACTCTCCTCCAAGCCTTTTTCTCCTGTCTTTTTATTTCAAGTTCTAAGACTTCCTTTAATATTTCCTGCAAAGTTGGATTCTTTTTTTGCAATCTTTCTTAGTTTCTGTTTGTATGTGAATATTTTATACTCATCTTCATATCTGAAGGACAATTTTGCTGGATAAAGAATTCTTGGCTGGCAATTTTTCTCTTTTAGTATCCTAATTGTATCATACCACTGTCTTTTTGCCTCTGCGGTTTCTGAAGAGAAATCTGCACTAAGTCTTACTGGGCATCCCTTGGATGTGATGGTTTGCTTCTCCCTTGCTGTTCTGAGAATTTTCTCTTTATCTTTGACATTTGACATTCTGAGTAGTATGTGTCTTGGAGTAGGTCTATTCAGATTTATTCTGATTGGAGCATGGTACACTTCTTGGGCATTGTGTTAGTCAGCCAAATGGGTGTTGATGCAAACCACTAGAAATCTGTTGGCATTTATAAAAGGGTATTTATTTGTGGTAGAAGCTTACAGTTATCAGGCCATAAAGCGTAAGTTTCTTCCCTCACCAAGGTCCATTACCACGTGTTGGGGCAAGATGGCTACTGACATCTGTGAGGGTTCAGGCTTCTTGAGTTCCTTTCTTCCTGGGGCTTTGTTTCTCTCTGGGCTCAGCTCCTCTGTTTCCTCCACAAGGTCAGCTGTAGACTATGAGGCTCTCTAGGCTTTGCACAGACATGTAGATTCATTTCTTTTGTGAGAGTTGGGAAATTTTCAGCTATTATTTCCTCAAATACTCTTTCTGCCCCTTTTCTCTCCTCTTCTCCTTCTGGAACTCCCATGACACGTATGTTGCTGTGTTTTGTGTTGTTATTCAACTCCCTGAGCCCCTTCTCAGTTTTTTTCCATTCTTTTCTCTCTTCAATTTCAGCTGTTCTGTCTTTGGTATCACTTATTCTTTCTTCTATCATTTCAAGTCTGCTATTGTATGCTTCTAATATATTTTTGATCTCACCTATTGTGTCTTTCATTCCCGTGAGCTCTGTTACTTTTCTGTTCAGTGTTTCAAATTCTTCTTTGTGCTCACTTAATGTCTTCTTGATGTCATTTATCTCTTTAGCCATATTGTCTCCCAACTCATTAATTTGATTTTGGAAAATTGTGTGAATCTCGCTAATTAGTTCTCTCAAATCCTGCATCTCTTCTGGGGCTTTGATATATTTCTTTTCTTGGGCTGTGTCTTCCATTTTCTTAGTATGGCTCGCACTTTTTTGCTGATGTTTAAGTATCTGATTAGGATGTAGTTTACTCAGATGCTCAATTTCTTTTTCTTTTGTAGGGATTTAGTGGCAGGAGGCTTTGTGTTACCACTGCTCTTTGATTCTTGGCTCAACCTGGATTGTTAGGATTGCCCCTGCTAGTTGCTCAAAACTAGGCTCTGGACCCAGTAATTGGTTTAAGATCTGCTTCCTAGTGCCTTCGGGAGGAAGGTTATAGAGGCCACAAAAAGCCTCTTTTCCATTTTCTCATATGCACTTCCTTGGTCTGCCAGCAGATGGCGCTCTCTGACAGTGCTCAGTTTAATGTGTGGTCAGATTGTATTTGTTGCAACACAGACCAATCAATGTGATAGATCTTCCTGCCTGGAGGCTAAGAGCCTTGTAATTCAAACTTTCTCAGAGACAGTTCTCCAGCCTTTCCTGGTAGGCCCCTCCCCTTTCCTGAGTAGGAAATACCTCCACTCCCCTCTGAGTCCTCAACAATCAGTCCTGGTTAGTAGAGGAGATATAGCCCCTTTCCAGCTCCCAAGGCAAACAATGGTGTGGCCCCACCCAGCCTGGAAGTCTTCCTGGGACACGGCAGTCCAAATTGTTCAGTCAAAAGCGGAGTCAGCCTTAGGCTGTGTCCCTCTCTCTCCCCTTTAGTGGGGAGATGAGTCCTCAACAATCAGTCCTGGCTAGAAGAGAGGGAGATTGCGAGGATTGGATTTCTCCAGTCCTGTGCCAGCTTCCAGGGCAAATCAGGGTGTGGGCTGACCCAGCCTGGAAGGGCTGGTGGGACACAACAGGCCAAATTTGTGGGTCAGAAACTGAGTCAGCCTTAGGCTGTGTCCATCTATCTCCCCTTTCCTGGGGGTGATGGATCCCTGGAGTCCTCTTTGACTGTAGCCACAGGCCCAGAGGCCTGAGAATTCTAAAATGTCTTCAGTGTGGGGGAGGGTGCTGGCAGCAGCAGCCACTGGTTCACAGTTCTGTCATCAAGATTTCCCTCCTTTGTCCCTCTCTCCTCTGGGCAGTGTCCAGTCTTTACCTGGTATCCTAAACCATAGAAGAACTTTTTCCAGGCTGTTTCATCCTGTCTTGTAGCTATTTTTCTGGAGAAGAGAGTCCCATGTCTTTCTAGTCCGCCATCTTCCCGGAAGTCCCTACACCAACCAGTTTGACACAGCCTCCATCTCCAACATCAACCCGTCATAAATGTACAATGACGGTTTTTAAATAACCAACACAGCAGCAGAGGCTTTCAAAATTCAACTACACCAGAGCTGAGCATAAACTGCGTCTGTTTGTGATTCACATACTTTTCTCTCCTCAGGAAAGCTGGCTTTGGAGCAGGTTCTACAATTTTGCTTTGTTTTTTTAATTTTTAAAATTAAATTTATTTCAAAAGGCAACTTTATATTACTAACATGATTGGAAAATCAATATCACTTATAAATAGAGCTAACGAAAAACTAAATATAATTAGAATGATGCTATTTATTAAACTCTAGCTGGATGCATTGCCTACCAAGGCTCAGAGCCTGAAACTTTCTTGTTTTTTAATTTATTGTGGTGACAAATACACAACACAAAATTTCCCATTTTAACCACTTATATGTGTACAATTCAGTGATGGTAATTACAATCACAATATTGTGACACCATCACCACCATCCATTACCAAAACTATGAGTTTTAATTCACTTTTCTTTGCCAACCAATTAATATCATCCAGTATTTGGGCCTATGTTTTCATGTGGAGACATTTACTTCCTATTTCTTGCAATGCATGCTTGTATGAAATGAGCTATCTTAACTTGCATTTCACTAATCAGAAAATATCTAGGTAAAGATCAAGTGCTTCTGAAAGCAGTAGCATTCAATCTACACCTAATAGAGCATTAGAATAAATATCTTCTTTTGAGATCTATTTGGATATTGCCATAGAGGCAAAAGAGATTTCTGAGATTGTGTGGTTTATTCTTTTTTAAAAAGGGACAGGGACTTTAAGCAGCATCTGCTTATTAATTATCTCTTTTGAGCAGGAGGGAATTTTATGTAGGACAAATAATAAGCTAGCATTATAAAAGAGAGCAGTCAATAATTTGTTCTTGAAGTATCTCTTAAATTCAATCTGTCTAAAAGAAAGGTAGCTAACCCATCAGGCTTACTATGTGCCAGGAACTGTTCTAAACAAATATAAATAACTCATTTGTTCTTCACAACTACCTTCTCAGGATGCTGAGCAAACATCTTTGTTTACTGATGAGGAAACAGACCCTAGCACAATGTTGGGCACAGCGGAGTCTTTTTAATCCACTTTAATAACTCCGGAAAAACCTATGTTCACTTAACAGGATCTACTCCCTTGCAAAACCGCTTATAAACTTTCTCAGGGCGGCCTAGTGCAGTGGTTAAGAGCATGGACTCTGGAGCTCCCACATCAGCTTTGACACATCCAAAACTGAAATCAAATACTCACTTTGCCATTTACCTGAACTGGGAGAAGTCTCAACATCTTTAAGTCTGCTTCCTCATCTTAAAAATGAGGACAATAGTGCTTGATATCATAAGGAGCAGTGAGGATGTAACGAGAACATATAATGAATATCAAAGGCTTAGCATATGGCCTGCCAAGAGTATATTAGATGGAGCTTTAAAAAGAGGGCTTTGGGGCGGATGTAGCTCAAATGGTTGGGCGTCCGTCTCCCATATGGAGGGACCTGGGTTCGATCCCCAGGACCTCCCAGTAAAAATAAAAATAAAAATATAGAAGGCGCATGGGCTGCCAGGCCCCACGAGTGGGTGAGCCCCCCAGGCCCCGTGCGCGGGTGCGCTGTCGGGCTCCACCAAACCACGCAGCAAGATGATGACACAAGGGAGAGCCAAGATGAAACACACTGAGAAACCAGGAACTAACGTGGCGCAGATGGTATTATGCCTCTCTCCCACATTGGAGGTTCCCAGGATCAAATCCCAGTGAAGATAGGAGAAGGATGAGAAGAGAGAGCAGGAAACAGACACAGAGAATTGCCCAGCGAATGGACACAAAAACAGCAAAAATGGGGGTAGGGACAGGGTAAAAAATGGATAAAATAAATAAGTTTAAAGAATTAATTTCAGAAAAATGAACTAACTCTTCTTTCCCTAATTAAAAAATAGCTAATTGTCTAGTAAAGTCAGTAACTGTGGCTAGGAAGCCTTATCATTTCATAGCAGACTTTCCCAGGTTGTGGTTTGTTCCCCGCTGGACCCTTTCAACACATCTGAGAACCTTTGGAGCAAAGTAGAAGGGTACACGTATAAGTTTGTATTACTAGTAAGGATTTAGATAAAAGCTGAGGGTACACCCTCAGGGAAAATTCATACAGAATGGATGTCAATTGGGAGAGGATAGGGATGTATTCATAAATAAATCACTTTAAAAATAAATAAATAAGAGGGCTTTAACAATTGAAGACAGCTTTGTACAGGCTAAATAAAGCTGCCGTGGTGAGAATGACAAGTGTTCAGCTGGCTTCTCAAGGAATTATGCAGACAACCCGACTTGGAGATTGCAAAGCACTTTCACATCTCTTCCTTCACTTGACCTCCAGAGTGCTGTCTCCTGTAGTCTCAAGCATTTTCTATTCTGTTGTGGCTTGTAGCCAGGAACTTAACACTAGGAGAAATAACTGGGAACTTTCTACAAAATTTGGGGACATTTCCCAAATGCTAAATGCTTGGTGACTATGAGAAATATCATTGTACATGGAAATTGGAGAAAGTTGTCCACGTTGAATGCTTAAGGATTCTGGAACCTCCCTTTGTGGCCCAGAAACTTATGGTTATGATGCAATGTCACCCTTTTAAAAAATTAGGGGACCCAAGGCAAATCATACTGTGCTTGCCTTGCCAAACTCTACCCCCAGGTAAAACCAAGGTTAACTTTGAAGGAAAGAGAAGCCCCCAAAAGTCAAGATGGAATCTGAGAAATTGTAAAGACAGGAGGGCAGTCCTGTTTGCTTGCCTTGGAACCCAGGTGAGGGTTTCAGGCTGAAAGTTCCCATAACATCATCATATCCAGGGGCTCACACCCCATTTTCCCAATATGTTGGAGGGTCCTTTATGTTCCCTCAGTGATAGAGGCTCCCTATGGCCAAGTTTCCAAGCAAAGAAAGATAGAAAGGTTTTGTTTGAAAAAGCCCCTCAGGAACTTGGAAAAGCCTGCAGCCTTCTTTGAGAATCACCGAGTACCAAACCCATAATTTTGGATTATGGGTCTGGAGACTGGCTAGATTGCATTTGCCACTTGGAAAGAGCAGGCAGTTTACCTTTGGTTTCAGCAATGCAGGACAGGATTAACCCTGGATTTTTAAAAGCCTTAGGATTTCCACAGCATTGTGCTCATCTGAAAGGCTGCTAACAACTATGCAGCATCCACACTCTATCCTGATAATGAGCTGTCAGCAACTTAGCAGCCAAGTAAGAAGGGAATTGACTGAGGAAACCACATGCAATCATTTAGCTCATTGAAATCTCAAGGTCAGAATCATCTCAAATTCTCTGGATTCATTTTGGAACTAACCCTGATCAGACTTCCAGAAAATTGATCCTAATATCCTAGGAAATGAAACTTGAGGTCTACTAAATGTACTTTGAGAGGTCAGTTCTATTTTGAGACACTATGGAACCGAGCTTCAAGGCAAGAGTATCTCAGGTCTGATTTTCTCAAAGAACAAATGTGATATGGTAGTTTATGTTCACTTTATTTACATAATTTCAAATAAACAGTCTAGATTCTGTGTGCAAAATAACTACTCAGCATACCATGGACATCCAGCTTTCCCCAAAGAGTATATTAGTCATCTATTGCTGTGTAACAAATTATCCCAAGACATAGTGGTTTAAACAACAAACTTTTATTATCTCATAGTTTCTGTGGGTCAGGAATTTGAGAGCAGCTTAGCTGGCTGATTCTGGCTCAGGGTCTCTCATGAGGCTGCAGTAAAGAAGTCAGCTGGGACCGTGGTCATCTGAAGGCTTGACTGGGGCTGGAGGACCTGCTTCCAAGATGGCCCACTCACACAACTTTTGGCAAGAGGCCTTAGCTCCTCACCTCTAGAGCTTCTCCACAAGGCCACTTGAGCATCCTCATGGCACAGCAGCTGGCTTTCCTGAGTGATTCGTGAGCGCACAAGGAGGAAACCATAATGCCTTTTTATTAACTAGTCTTGGAAGTGACACATCATCACTTCCACATATTATTTGTTGGAATGGAGTCACTAAATTCAGCCCATGTGCAAAGAGAGGGGAATGACGTTCCACCTCTTAAAGAGAAGCATATCAAATAATTTATGGAGAGGCTTGAAAACCACTACAGATAGCCAAGTTTTATTTCTTCATTTGTTAACAATACGTTACCAGTGTCTAGTGTTCCTTCTAATAATTCCCAATGTTTTTTAAACCAGCAAAAGAAATATCTGTCAAGTAACCAAGCAGAGAATTAAAAATATACCAAGTAGCTATACCAGTTCTGGCAGGTCCACTTATGATAAGTTTCCTGAGGATAAACTTGCTATTATTAACCACCACCACCACCACAATACAAAAGAACAAAACATTTCTTTTTAGTCAAGGTAAGTTAATGGTTAACTTATGAAGGAATAAAATAACAGGCACTAGACCAACTTTCTTTCTTTTTCCACATATCTATCGATATTTATTTCTTTCCTGGACAGAAGTTAGCCCATGATAAAATACTTCTGTTTTGTTCTTATTAAGGGCTGTTGTTATAATCAGTATAAAAACTATACATCTGCAATACCGGCCATACTGTAATTGTTTCTACCTAGTGGATGGAAATAGTATTTAGAAGTGTTAGAAAAAGATCAGATAAAACTTGCTTCATAGATAAGACTTACTTCATGAGTTACATGAAATTTTTTACAATCGTATCATATACTTGATACATATGGATAGATTCCATCTCAACAAATCTTACAGAAATCCTTTCTATAAAGCAAACAATCTTTGATTTGTAAATATAAACTTTCATAAGCACTGTCACCTCTGGAATTCTCCCAGTCAATAATATGAGATACTACTAAGAAACAGGATATAATCCATCAGTCTTCTAGGAGGCAACAGATGTTAACAGAGTTCACACACTATAGCCCTGTTTGGCGGATGATGCCACAAAAGCGAAGAACAGTTGGACACTTACAGTCGGACACTTACCAAGGAAAACTCAATGAGGATTTGTTAAAGGAACCAATAAAGCTCGTGCATTTTACTTCAAAGGAAATTCCTTCACCCAGAACCTAGTTTCTCTTTCCTACCTTACACACTAGTTTTCAGACCTTCCAGTGTGAATTCCAATCGTACAGCAGATCAGAAACAAAGAGAAACACTGATTCATGAAAGTTCATTTCTATCAAGCTGTTGAGGTTGATAACAGCCAGCAAAGAAAAGTGTTGGAACAGAGATACAAAATCTAGCACAATATTCTGGGCACCAGTCAGTGTAGGAATAAGCAATCCACACCAATTTGAATTTATGATAATTAACTGTGGGTTTATCAGAAATGGTTATGTTCCATATGCCATTTAAGAATGGAGGGGAAAAAAAAAAAAAAAAAAAAAAAAATCAAAAATAAATAAAAAAAAGAATGGAGGGAACGATGAATGCAGGATATTTTAGAAAGATTTTTGATAAGATGTTTTTAAAAAGTTTTGTTGCCTTTTTTTTTTTTTTTTAAGGATGAGCTCTTAATCATTTAGAAAACATGGCTATTCAGAAAAATTAATTTCCTGTGGGTTCCAAATAATTAAAGCTTGAAAGCATACTTAAGCAGATATTAACCAAGAAAAATAATTACTATTACTGTCACTCATATTAGATAAATATACCCAATTAGATTTTATTTAACTAAAGGGCCTTTTTGTGAGATAGCCCAGGGCTAATTCTAACCCAGACCCATCCCCAAATCCTTGTATTATACTTTGATGGCATTAAATAAACAAAAGTAACAATTACCCTTCGTAAGAAAATTCAAAATTTACAAGATAAAAAAATGAAAAGTATAAGTCTCCTTCCTAGTTTTTGACCACTGTCTACATTCCCGACATTCAAACAGACTGACAGACGTAGATACATCTAACTCCTCAGTCTCTTTCCTCAACAATAACCGTGTAAACAGTTTCTTCTGTATTCATCAAAAAAGCAAATGTTAATGCACATAAACATGGGTCCTTTTGGAAAAGACATCCTACAGTGTATCTGTTCCTAAATTAGCAGTTTGTACATTAATTCTTTCCCTCTCCCTTCAAATTCTGAAAATTAAGCTAAAAAAATAAATTTCCCCAAATCCTACTCCATAAGTACTTTCTTTTCCTTTGTGTTGAAAGCAAAATCAAAACAAGAAAAAAAGCTACCAAGAGTATCTCTATTTCAGAAATCAATGAATTTCCCAGCTGAAGATAACAATTTATTTTTCTTCTACGAAACTTTGGTTTTTAACTGTAACTTAGTCTTTTCAAGGGGTACATTTTTCATATAATTTAATTCAATTCAAAATGTAACTGAATACTTACTATGTGCGCAGTACTCTGCTATATAGAGTAAGACACAGATACTACCCATGAAGAGCTAGTGCTCAGAGAGTAGATAGAGGGAAGGAGGACAGAAGGACACGCAAGTGCGAGCAGCAAATATTACAATAAATCACATATGGCTGAAGCAGCTGGGGTCATACCAGGTTAAATGAAAAGGACAGCAGACTGACAGAAGACACCACTGACGGGTGCGAACAGACTTGGCACTCACTCCTGTACTCCCCAGTCTCCTTCCTTCCTCTTATTGCTGTCTTCTTCCCACCTGTCCTATGCTGTCTGAGCTTGACTGCTTCCAAATAATTTTGAACCTACTCCATTACAAAGGAACAGTGGCTCAGATTAGGATAATACTGCTGAAGGCCAGAAATTACAAAGGAAAGTGGAATAATAAACAGTACTTTTAATCACTGTACAGATACTTTATTTTAAAAATTTTTTGAGGTACCACAGCTGGGGATTGAATCTGGGACCTTATATGTGGGCCAACTGAGCCACATGGACTCCCCTGAGTTGGTTTTTCCATTTGTTTGCTTGTTTGCTTTTTTTTGTCTTTAGGAGGCACGGGGAATTGAACCCGGAACCTCCCATGGTGGGAAGCAGGCACTGAACTGCTTGAGACACATTCACTCCCTGTATAGATACTTTTGAATGTGATTTTTGCCTCTGTAATGCTTTCAAATGTTATCTTCCTACCTAAGGTAGCAAAGGGGTGTAAAACCATGGGGGTTCCAGAGGCTTAAAAAAAAAATGAAGAGAGATTCAACAAAGAGACATGCCCTTCTAAAGTATCAACTACACAATAGCAAGGCTCTAGAGAAGGCACACAGTCCTGTTCCTCTTCAGAGCAAAGGGAGTGTGTGTTCTCCAATAATTTTGGCTTAATTATCTTACAGTAGTCATTATAAAAAGTCTTTGTGTTTATTCTAAATAAACCAGAACTCCCAAGGAACCTACAAACTTGTCCCTCCCCTCATCTCCATGGCTGTAGTCCTCCCACAGAAATAACTAAAGACTAAGGAGGAGGAAAAGGTACAGAATGTTAGCATAAGTCATGTTTTTCCATCGAGTTGGGCATTTATATATGTGAACTTATTTGTGGACTTTTCAGGGAAATATCTTCTTTGCTTTACAGCTGAATCTGCAAATAAAGCACTCAAATCGCTAAACACTATCCATAGGAAAACAGAAACTAAGTGCAACTGAGGTGGTTATTAAATATAGATGTGCTATTAGGTTATTTTAATTATTAGAGAAGTCTGTTAGTAAATAGCTTATACATTGCTTCTTGCTTCAAAATTTAATATTTTTAAATAGGGAAGCCACCAATTTCTGATGAAAATTCTAGACTACATTAACAGAGAATAAAATATTTATTGTGATTTTTTCCCTTGTGACACCAGATTGTTTATTTTTCCTAGCTCTCCAAATGACACAGTTGCGGAACCTCTTTGAGCTGGTTTTGCCTGAAAATAATAATAAAGATTAAAGACATCAGAAATAGTATATACACAGCCCCAATTAAACCCTTCAGTACAGTCTTATTAAAAAACAACAACAAAAAAAAAACACCCACATTAATAAAACAGTAAAAAATAAATGGTAACTTGAACGCACTTTGAAAAGCAATCTGTCTTAATAATGTTACCTGTGACTCATGATATTTCCATCCTATCATGTAATAGAGCTGATATGTGGCAGGTACTGAACCATCTTCATTTCTGTACATTTCTATACAGACAAATAATGGTTAAGATCTGAAAAAATGTAAGTAGGAAAAAAAAAATCTGCTCAATAAAAGTAATATCCTCAAAGAGAGAATGGTATTTGGATACTTGTAGGATTCTGAGAATGCCTTGCATGGAAATCCTCAACACTCGGAAGATGGCAGTAAGGAAATAGTAGAGGTTATTTGGAAAAAGAATATGGAGCTAGAGAAGGTCTGAACAGCATAAGCGTAGAGGAAATCTGAGAGTGCCATGACAGGAAAGGACTATTAGTGAAAATTTTAAGGGAAACAATATGACAATATGCAAAAGTTCCTCATTGAGGATCAGGTGGGAAGAGTGGTTAGTCCCCTTACCTCGATAAACTGCTGCACCTGCCAGCATTGTGTCTCGATGCAGTAGGGCTTTTCTATTCCAACAACAGTTACTCTCGCCCATACCTAAAAATACACTACAGGCAGTTTTAGACAATACAGCCAACACCCTGAGGAACTCAAAATCATAGACCTAACCCTCTCATCCAACAGTATAACCATCCCCCTTCTCTAACAGTCATGTCAAATAATCTAAATCTGATTACAATCTCAAATTGGAGTAAGGCTTTTAAAGTGATCCTGAGCCAAAACTACTCAAATCTTCTTCATAATTAACATAGGCTAAGAAATAAAATTCAAGGAGGCAAGCCCCTCAAGCCAGCAATTGTCTAAAGTAAGCCAGCTGGGCAAATCCAAGGTGAATGGCCTTCTAGATGAGTAGCTGACAAGTTCCTTTCCAAGAATGCCAATCTTATGCCACTTTTCATTGCTTTTCAAAGAGGAGAGAACAGTGCCACAATGCCTTACAACTAAACCATAGAGGGAACTCTCATCGTGGAACTTGGAAGAGGGTTTTTAAGACTTCTTAGACGGTACCAAAGCTACAAGCAATGTGTCTTAAGATTTTACAATATTTTACTAATCCCATTAGGAAAGAATTATGTGAATTCTTTTTGGGAACACTTATCAATGTTTTATAATTTATTTTTTTACTTCATTCCTTCAAGTTGGTAAAGATTCACTAAAAATTCAAGCTGAATATTTTTTTTCTTTGTATATATCCTAAACAAAATTACTTTGAAAGGCCACATTTTAAACCAGCCTACAAAAATTAAAAGAATTTTAAAAATAAAATCTTTTGTATTTATTATCTATATTAAACTTTACTTCATGATCAAAAATCAGATCAACAAGTTAACCGCAATTGCTAAACCTTTTTTCTTCTTTCTAATCCCCAAAAAGGTTCCTATTATTCCCTAAAATAATGAATCTTCGGTACTACTAAAAGCAATGTCCAGTATCCTGTGAGTCAAACAGCCCTGGTTCATGAAAACAACAGATACACAAGCTAGAAAATTAATAATCAAGGAAAAGGTGAACTTTTTCTTATCTGGGACTGAACAGCCGCATGGCTTTAGGCTCATGGCTCTGGGTCTTCAAGGTGGTCAGACTGAAGGATCTCAAGTCTTCTAGGACTAACACATTAGACCCATTTCATGATCTAATCTGAATATTTTACTACATAAGGAATATCAACCATATCAAGTAAAAAACCATATCATATTGGAAGAATCTATTGCTGATGAGAGAATTTCTGCTTGGGGAAGTGGTGTGATGAGGTGCTTTCATTTCTGTTCAACTTCCCATTGCCGTGGCTTAAGATATAGGCAACAGCAGTGGAAAACAGATTGAATACTTAATACACTAGAAATCCTAAAATGCCTTTAAAGGGAGCGGGTGTAGCTCAGTGGTTTAAGCGCCTGCTTCTCATGTACAAAGTCCTGGGTTCAATACCCAGTACCTCCTTAAAAAAAAAAAAAAAAAAACTAAAATGCCTTTAAACAGTAGGTATTAGAAGATACTAATTAAGGTGCTGTGCACGCATGGAGTGAGAAGCTTGGGACATCTATCTGCGCGGATCGGCGGCGTGGACCGAATGGTGGAGATTCGTGAGTTTTGAGGCTGCCGGTGGAGGTTGGCACAGGCGGCTGAACCCCGCCGTTAGGGAAAAAAAAATAAAACGGCCATTTGGAGCCGTGGGCGGGGAGAAAAAGTTATATTTTCTGGGGATCTGGCTGCCTGGCGCCCCTTGGACCTTGTGTGAACAGAGCAAACGAGCTAATCAGCACCCGGTGAACCGGAGGGGGGATTTTGGTTGGGGAATGGAGCTGATTTCCATAGCCACCCAGGGATAAGACCCGGGCCGCTGCGGAGCCAGGAGGAAGGGACACTTCCCAAAAAAGGGAGGGTTCGGTTGGAAGACAGGGAAGGGTATTTTATATTTTTAGACATTGATCTGGCTGCCTACACCGCCCCATACCTTTGGGGGGCAGATAAGCCGACCTGAAGCAGCATCAGGCTGAGAGCAGACGCGAATCTGCACTCAAACTGATTTACTGAGCAGCCCGGTGACGCTGGAGCTCGGCGCCAGAAGGGGCGGAATCCGCCGTCTTTAGCACTCCTCACTGACTAACATCGGAGCTTCAGCTAACCTGGGGAGTCCGGAAAGTGGGACGTGCTTGATTAATTTCCACGGGCCCAGCTAGGGTCCCTTCTGTAAGGGGGTTGGTCTAGAGGAGGAATTATTTCGGGTCCTGCATTTGGCTAAAAAAAAAAAAAAAAAAAAAAAGTGAGGTCACCTCAACAAATGAAAAATAAATTCTTTTTAATTTAGTTTAATAGCTAAAAGCTGCTTCAGGACCTGCATATAGAACCCTGTGGGGAAATTCATTGATAAACACAAGTAGTCAGGAAGGATCCACGTGGACCCTAGGGGAATCATTGACCCCCCCTTAGCTCTGTTTGACTGCTTGCCTGTGTGGATCTTTGGTTTCTCTCGGTTACTTTCTGGTCTATTGCTATTATTCCCGTTTTACTCCCCCCTTCCTTTTTCCTTCTATTTTTTTTTTTTTTTAATAGGTGCTGCCAGCTGGTCGCTCCATTGCTGGGCTTCTTATTCAGTAATTTCCCACTCGCTGTATATACTGATTCTGTATAAC
>JAKSZT010054001.1:3009417-3150192 GCA_026826555.1 Tolypeutes matacus
CACTGTGAAAGCCTCCAAAATTCCTCATGCATTCATCAGCTGATATGCAACTTGTTTTGTAAAGTTAGGCAAACATTCTGGACTTTTCTTTCTGTGAATTAATAATAATGGCAGCTTAAATGAGACACCACAAGCACCAAGAAAAAGGTATAACATAAAATACTTCTAAAACCAATTTGAAGTATTTGAATTTGAAGATAACACCATTTCCCAGTCAGCAAAGCAGCACACCTGGACGTCTTCCAGGACTATGCCCTTCCTCCATTAATTGCTATGACCATTCTTCTTTCCACCCCAGCTACCTCCGTCCTAATTCAGGACCTTTGCACAGTACAGTGGTTGAGATTTCAGGATCTGAGTCAGGCTGCTTGTCTGGGCTTAAACATTACATTGGGTCACTTACTTGGCCTCTCTGTGCCTGTTCCTTTGCACATAACAAGAGCAAGTCTCACCTTAATTGTCTCATAAACAATGCTGGAAGGGTAAGCTTTCTAACACATTCATCTGACTGCCTCTCCTCAGTTCAAAATTCTACTATGACACTACAAAGCTCACCTGATAAAATCTACAAGCCTCTGACTGAAGACCCTGAATCATTTCCCACCACTCTCACTGTTCCACATACACAAGTAATACTGAATTACTTTATAGTTCCTTCATCAGGGGAATGAAGGATGGGCACATCCTTCTATGGCTCCATGATTGTACACAGGCAGTTTCCTTGGCCTGGAATGCAATGCCTACTTTCTCCCTCCATCTCCCTCCCCGCCCCCATCCACCCTTTTTATCCTCCTGGTAAACTCTTTTCAGCTTGGGTGTTGCCTCCTCTGCATCCTGATTTCCTAAGTAGATTTAGTGCTTCTCCCTGCACAACAAAGCAGGGAGCTGAGATGGGTCAAGTGATTGAGCACCTCTCTCCCACATGGGAGGTCCCAGGTTTGGTTCCCAGTTCCTTCTAAACAGAAGCCAAGGAGAAGATAGGGAGCGCAAACAAGGGGCGAGGGGAGAGAATAAATTTAAAAAATAAATCTTAAAAAAAAAAAAAAGGTCAGTGATTTCATTTTGCAGTTTAATGGGGATGTTGGACTCTCTCTCTCCTTCTCACTACTAGACCACAAGCTCCCTGACATCAAGAACTATGCTGTTTTATCACCGCATGCCAGCATCTGGCTCAGGGATTTGAAGTGGTAGATGCTCAATAAAATACTAAGTGCAGGACTATAAAGTCAACCAGCTAATATTAATATTTAATTTGTTTAATAAGAATTTCACCAGTTATCTTTAGATAATTCCTCTTAATCTTCCCACAGATAAGAGATAAGAAGACAGACTCTTTCTTTTCTTAGTTTTTTTTTTTTTTTTTTACCAGGAGGTCCCGGGGATCAAACCCAGGTCCCTCCATATGGGAGACAGATGCCCAACCATTTGAGCCACATCCGTCCCCCAAGAAGACAAAGAATCTTAAAGATAAACATTACGCAATAGTTCCTCAAAATACCGCTCCACCCCACCCCCCACCCCCAGGGGAGAAGCGGGTTATCAACAAGGAAGGGGCATGAGGGAATCTTCTGGTGGGTTGGAAATGTTTGATATCTTGATCTGGGTAGTGGCTAGAAATATAACCAGATATACACTTAAAATTAGTGCACTTTACGGAGCATATAGGATACACTCCCACTTTTTAAAAACCACACACATATCAAGTCAGGTTACTCTAAGAAGCGGTATAGGAACCTGGAGCAAGACTGCCTGGATTCAAATCATGACTCCAGCATCTAGTGTGAAGTGACTGTCTCGAGGCCTCAGTTTGCTCATCTATAAACTAGGGCACTAGAAAACCTCACCGAATTGCACCTAGCACAGAGTAAGTATTGTATTTTTAAATCAGTGGGCAGTAACCTTTTCCAATTGATAGGAAGATTTCTGGTCTCTCTTCTTTCTTGAAATGAATCATGAGCACAGCATTACAAAGCAGAACAAAATAAAGCTGTATTTGAAAAAATATTTTTACCATTCGGAACTGAATGATAGCTCATCTTCCTCCCACCATCTCTCAAGACTGGGGATAAGAGGATCCATGATCACAACAGGATAAGCTAAATTCTCAGGGCGGTGGGAAGTGCATTAGGGGGACATATTATTGGTCTTCTCTCATTCTGGGCATGCATGCTAGAAGCTACCTATCCCTGGATTAAATTAAAATAAATGAAAAGTGACTACAACTTTAAGTTTTCAGATATACATCTTTCCCCTTTAAAGTTGACAGAATCTCCATACTCAAAAGGCTGAACAATGGGTAAAATGGACTTTGCTACAAATGAACAACCTACAAGATGCCACAAGGTCAGTTAAAAGAGCACCAAACCAGGAGTCAAGGTAGCATGACCATTCATTAAAACTGTCTATGGCCTTTTGTGTAATAAAAGGACAAACTTCACAAAATCAGTTGCTGTAAGTTGAGGCTCTTCTCTGAGAAAAGCACTTCTTCAGCAGGCCTCCCAGTGGTAGACAGTTATTTTTCCATACCTCACCTGAGTTGAGAGGTGGGGTTTGTGTTGATGCTCCTGAAAACCTCTTCCAGACTACCACTTGCCTACCCTTGTTCTGCCGAGACCCATTCCATTTGCCTATAACCCTCTCCCACTCTGTTGCCAGGTACCAGACTCCCAGGCACCCCTCCCTCATTCACAGAAGGGTTGGACAGTTGGCTCAGTTTTCTTCTGTACCCTAAGTCCTGCCACCTCCGTGGGTGGCCTCCATTGACTCTGTTTCTTACATCACTGAGGGTACCACCATCTATCTGGTTTTGTGAGCGAGAAATTCAACAATTATGCTTGAAACGTCTTTATCCTTTATTTGCCCACATCCAGCCTATCCACCAGGTCTGTCATATGTGCCTTCTGAGATATCTCTGGAATCCATTCATTTTCTCCATCCCTATTGGCCTCACCTCAATCCAAACCACCATCATTTTCTCCCAGCAGGTTTTACTGCAATAAGCCTATCTAATTTCTCTGCCAATCCATTCTTTTCAAATTACAAATCTGGTATTTGACCTCTCTGCCTTCCTCCATTAAAATCATTCTGGGGTGTTTTAATTTAAAGACAAACAATTTTAACAAGGTCTATGAGGCCCTGCTGCAAGATCTCTGGCCCCTATTTACCCACCAATTTCCTCCTCTACCACCCTCCTTCTTGTTCCCTGTACTCCAGCCACCTACAGTGGGGCCTGTGCCTGTGCTGTTCTCCTCACCCAGTACTCACTTCCCAGTCCTCTCCACCTAGTTAGAGAACAGCTCAATCACCACTTTTCTGGGCAAGACTTCTTGACCTTCCCAGACCAGGAACTGCCTCCCTGGCAAAACTCTAATCCTAAACCAACCCAACTCCCTGCTTTCTTGTGTCTGGACCTGGCTGCCAACTGTAGCTAGAGAAAGTCACAAATGTATTCTACCACCCCAAATGGTAGAAGAAAAGCCCTGCACTCCTTTTCTAGGCAGTCAGCACTTCATAGCACTTAACACCTCATAGGCCTTACCACAATTCTAATTTAACACTTGTTTAACAGTTGCCTAGTGCCTGCCTTTCCCATTTCCTTTTATAAGCTCCATGAAGACAGTCTGCCTTTTTTCACATCAGTGCTTAGTTTCAGTTCCTGCCACAGAATCTGCTCTCAAAATATGACTTTCAATGGAATCTAAACATTTTTAAAGGAAGGTGCTTTACCTTGTAAATCTTCCATCAATTCAAACATGCCAGGATAGTTAACTTCAATTTCATCGGTATCCTATTCAAAAAGAAAGAGAAATATTTGTTTGACATTCATCATTTAAAAATCCAGATCTGAAAGAGGGCCATAGAGATACCTCAGTCCAATCTCTCATGCTAAGCAGGAATCTTCATTACAATATTCTGCACAGATGTCGCTGCCTTATGCTTTATTTATGAAGATTTCAAATTGCTAACTAAATAGTCCTCATACTGAGAGAAATATTACTAAAAATTCACCATCTGCTTCTAGTGCTCTCTTCAGGCACAACACAGAATAAGTCCATTCTGTACTTCAAAAACCATCAACGTCTTCCCCATGTCTTTGAAAGCTCTTCCAGGACACCATTTTTTAGGGGAGAAACTAGTCTTCCAGACAAGATCTATAGATCCTTATATGTTCTGACTACATTTCTCTGGACACAGTTCAACATCAGTTTCTCTCAAAATGTGACATCCAATATCCAGCCAAATATTCTAGGGATAACTTCCTTTCTACTGTAGAAAGCAGAATGGGATTATCTCCCAAGATTTTTTCATTCCACTTCTAGTAATAGGGCCCTGGCTTAAGAGATAGGCACACTGCTAGCACATAGTTTTTTTCCAAATCAGATGAATGAGTGTGTAATGACACCTCCCGTTTCTTTTTGAAGCTTGGTGCAACAGTTTACCATTGTACTGGTGCAGATGGCAAAGACAATTGATGCTCTCCCAAATCCACATGCTCCTTGACATTTCCCAACCCCAAACAAACATTTCTTCTAGCCAAAGAAAGGAGGGGCATGGTAGTAAAGACCTAGTAAGCCTTTTCCAGGCCCTCTCGTCTGCTGTGTTGACCCTAGAGGGCATAAGGAACAGATGGCACAGCTATTTACCTGATATACATCCCAAGATTATGGAGATGGGCTGTCCAATCAGCATGGGATTGTGGTGTGAGTGAGAGAGAAAATTTTATTCTGTTAAGCACTAAGATTTAGTCTGTATTAGAAACTAGCATTAATTACCCTAAATACAAAACATTTACTTTTTTATTCCCAAGTTTGCTATCAAAATGTTGTATGTATTTCAATTAAATTTTACTTTGCTTGTTTGCATAACCACTTCTGAAGTGTCTAGATATTTTTGTGTTCCATAGCTTTATATAATGTGCTCACTATTCCTCCCCATTTTGGACTTGCACAGAATCAAGCACAAAGCCCAAAAGGTTTATCAAAAACATCCATTCTCACTCATATTTAAATGATGCAAAATAAAATGACAAGTTATCTTTTTTTTTTTTTAACCTAAGACATGCAAAACAAAGTAACAGCAATTCATTTTTTACCAATTAGGTTGGCAGAAACAAAAATATTTGGTAAAATCCTATGGTTGTCTGGGCTCGTACAAACAGGAACTCAGACTATTGCTGGGTCATGTAAATTGATAGACCTTTTGGAGAGTAATTTATATAAAATCATACATCAAAATTTGAAATGCATAGATTCTTTGACCCAGCAACTCATTGCTAGAAATTTACCTGATATACATCCCAAAAAAAACAATAAAAAACAAAAATAAAAAATGTAAACTAGAAACAATCTAAAAGTCTGTCAATAGAAGACTGATTAATTAAAGTATATGTATTCAATGAAATACTACACAGCTATTAAAAAATGAGGGTAGCGGATATAGCTCAAGTGGTTGAGCACCTGATTCCCACATACGAGGTCCCAAGTTCGATTCCCAGTATCTCCTAAAAACAGAAAACAAAAAATCCAACTCACACTGGGGAGCAGATGTAGCTCAGTGGTTGAGCACCTGCTTCCCATGTACGAGGTCCTGGTGGGTTCAATCCCTGGCACCTCCTAAAAAGAATGAGGTAGGAATATGTCTGTAGGGGGAAATCTCCAAGATACATTACTGACTGGGGATAAAAAAAAAAGAGCAAAACAATATAGTGTGTATTGTATTGCATGTGCAGGTTTCAAGGACATAATTACATTTGGGTCTATGAAGACAAAAATGAAAGGACATATAAAAAACAGTTAATAAAGGTCATCTCTGGGGAGAGGGACAGGGTATCAGAAGTCAGGAGGAGGCTCCACTTTAGACCTTGTTCTATTTCTCTCGTTCTCTCAGTAAATACATTTCTTTAATTCTGCAAACCCCTAACTAGACTAACAAAGAAAAAAAGAAAGAAGCTACAAATAAATAAAATCAGAAATGAAAGAGGTGAAGTTACAACTGACCCCACAGAAATAAAAATGACAAGAGGATATTATGAGAAACTGTATGCCAACAAACTAGATAATCTAGATGAAATGGACAAATTCCTAGAAATGCACAAACAACCAAAACTGACGCTACAAGAAATACAAGATCTTAACAAACCAATCACATTTAAAGAGATTGAATTAGTCATCAAAAATCTCCTAAAAAAGAAAAGTCCAGGACCGGATGGCTTCACAGGTGAATTCTACCAAGCATTTTGTGAAGAATTAACACCAATCCTGCTTAAACTCTTCAAAACATTGAAGAGGAGGGAAAATTACGCAACACATTTTATGAAGCCAACATCATCCTAATACCAAAGTCAGATAAAGACACTACAAGAGGGAAGCGGCTGTGGCTCAATCAGTGGGGCTCCCGTTTACCATATGGGAGGCCCCGGGTTCGGTTCCCGGGGCCTCCTGGTGGGGGCAGGCCTGCCCGCACGGCGTGGTTGGCTGACCCAGCGAGCACAAGCAGCAGGGGGGGATAAATGAATAAATAAATAAAAAATCTTAAAAAAAAAAAAAAAAGACACTACAAGAAAAGAAAATTACAGACCAATCTCTCTCATGAACATAGATGCAAAAATTCTCAACAAAATACTTGCAAATAGATTCCAACAGCATATCAAAAGACTAATACATCATGACCAAGTAGGATTTATTCCTGGTATGCAAGAGTGGTTCATTATAAGAAAATCAATTAACATAATATACCACATCAACAAATTGAAGGGAAAAAAAAACACATGATCATCTCAATAGATGCAGAAAAGGCATTCGACAAAATCCAACATCCTTTTTGATAAAAATACTTCAAAAGATAGGAATAAAAGGAAAATTCCTCAATATGATAAAAGGCATATATGAAAAACTCACAGCCAACATCATACTCAATAGGGAGAGGTTGAAAACTTTCCCTCTAAGATCGGGAACAAGACAAGGATGCCCACTGTCACCACTGTTATTCAACATTGTGCTAGAAGTTCTAGCTAGAGCAATTAGACACAAAAAATAAATAAGTAACAGGCATCCAAATGGGAAAAGAAGCAGTAAAAACTCTATTTGTAGATGACATGATCCTGTATTTAGAAAATTTTGAAATGTCTATGACAAAGCTACTTGAGCTAATAAATGAGTTGAGTAAAGTGGCAGGATACAAGATCAACATGCAAAAATCAGCAATGTTTCTGTACACTAGTACTGAACAATCTGAGGAGGACATCAGGGAAAAAATTTCATTTACAATAGCAACAAAAAGACTCAGATACCTAGGAATCAATTTAACCAAAGAAGTACATGATCTATATGCAGAAAACTATAAAACAATACTAAGGGAAATCAACAAAGACCTAAACAAATGGAAAGACATTCTGTGTTCATAGAATGAAAGACTAAATATCATGAAGATGTAATACCACCAGCAATACCACTACTGCATATATACCCAGAAGAACCAAGAACAGTGACATGAACAGACATGTCACTGCACACTGATGTTCATAGTGGCATGATTCACTATTGCCAAAAGATGGAAACAACCCTGGTGTCCATCAACTGATGAATGGATAAATGGATAAATAGATACACATGGTGGAATGTTATGCAGCTGAAGGAAGAAATGAAATTGTAAAGCATATAACAACATGGATGAACCTGGAGGACATTGTGTTGCATGAAGCAAGCCAGACACAAAAGTAAAAATACTGTATGATTGTGCTACTATGAACTAAATATATGTGTAATCTCATGGAGTTAATAACTTGAATATGGGTCACCAGAAAACAGGATGAGGTTAGAGAATGGAAAGCTGAGGGTTGACCTGTGCAGAACTGGTAAAAAAAAAAAAAAAGACTTTTTCTTTGAATTTGAACAAATGTATGGTAACATTATAAGATGTTAATATCAGACAAAAAAAATTATGCTAAGTGAAGGAAACCAGACACAAAGTCCTACATATTGTATGATTCCATTTATATAAAATGTAAAGATAAATCAATTTATAAAGATGAAATTAGATTAATGGTTATGTAGGGCTGGGGAAGGACTGCTAAGGGGTATGGAGTTTTTCTTTTTTGAGTAATAAAATTGTTCTAAAATTTTTTGTGGTGATGAATGCACAACATTGTGATTATACTAAAAGTCACTGATTATACATGTTGGAGAGATTATGTGGTATATGAATATATCTCAATAAAACTGCTTAATAAGTAATTGTACAAGAGTAGCCAGAAATAGCAGCTATGTACAGAAGGGGAAGCATAGAGAGGTTGAGAGGTGAAGAATTTGGGCTGTTTTTTATTATTACTATTGAAATAATGATAATGCTCTAATGATGACTGAGGTGATGAATGCACAGCTATGTGGTATTTATATCAAATACCATTGATTGTATACACTTTGGATGAATTGTGTGCTTTATTATTATGTATCAATAAAAATGATTTGGTCAAAAAAAAAAAAAAAAAAAAAAGAATGACTTTACTAGTGAAAGAGTTGGAAAGGGTAATCATTCCCTCTCCAGACGACTCCCTTTTGGAAGCCTAGGCCTGGAAAGCATGAGGAGTAGAGGGATGGGGAAAGAGGAAGGCTGGGGCTAGTACTTATTGATCATCTACCCATGGGCCAGGTACTTCACACCCTTTTTAAAATACTAACAATCATGTGAGGTGAGTAACATTTCATTTTTAAAAGAAATGAATGTCCAGAGAGGTAAACTGTTCAATTAAGGGCTGGTGGTGGAAGAAGTAACTGCTCCTGCATGTCCCCTTTTTCCTATCATCTGGAATGCTATGACCGCCATATTATACCTAATCTTGGATTTGAAGATTATGATGGAGAAGGATGTCTCCTTGTTAACTTTTTCTTCCTTTGCTGAGCTACTTATTCAGGTAACAAAAACTAAAATTTTTACTTTCCCACCTTGTGTCAATCCAGACGTGTGTATAAAAACTGAACATGATCAATAAGAGTTTTTCCTTAATTAAAAAAAAGAGCGCACCAAAGCTTTTCCATAATACTATCAATTTCTGCAGTATTTCTATATTTAAGGTGAGAAGCTGTTTCTGAACTAAATAATTAACAAGTTACTTGATTCTCTTGATAGTTACCACAGTCAGTGTATTAAAGCCAGCTCTGCCAAGCAGATGTCCCAGGTCATTGACAGCAGTGAAAGGAGAAACATGTGGAGAAAATCCTCCTTCCCTTTCCGTTTCTGCTAACTGTAATGAACACCGAAGTTCATAGAGTGTGTCACCTCCAAACATCGCCCCAATAAACACTCCATCTGGTTTTAAAACATAATGAATCTGTAATAAATACAAAACAACTATTCAAATTTTCATATGTAAAAATGTTAAAAAGAAAGATTATAAAAAAATCAATATTTAATAATTTCCATCCTTATTTTGGGAGGCCTCTAAATTAATAATCTGATAATCTAATACATCTAAGGCACCAATTGTCTCTGCTATATACCATAGTTATAAATATAGATAATACATTCACTGATAATATCAATATCTGTAAGTCTGTTGCATGTTTTACAATTTTCTAATAGATACATTTTACTTTTATAATCAGAAAAACATTGAAAGAAAATTTTTTTCAAGGGCTGCAGATTGCAAAAAAAAAAAATCACAGTCCTCCGTTTATCTGTGCCCTTTGAAATGTTTGGTAATAACTCTCATAAGAGATGGAGTCTATTGCTCCCCTCCTTAAATCTGGGCTGGCTTTGTGACTTGCTTTGACTAAAAGAATGCAGAGAAGTGACAGTATATGTCAGTTTTATAAGCCTAGATCTCAAATGGCCTTGCTCTCTTGGACACTGCCCTAAGCATTATATTTTGAACAAGTCAGAATTAGCCAGGTGGAGGTTGAGAGACATCTGGAGCAAAAATCAGTCAGTTGTCCCAAGTGAGGCCATCCTAGACCAGCCAGCTCCCATGAAGCTGGCAGCTGACTAGAGACATATGGGTGAATCCAGACAGCCCCAGAAAAAATTCTAGCTGAGCCCAGCCCAAACTACCACCTGCAAAATCATGAGCTAAGAAAATAGTTGTTTTTAGCCACTAAATTGGGGTGGCTTGTTATGCAGAAATAGCTAACATAAGGAGGAATCATTATGATTCTTAACATAAACCTGGTAATTTAGTAGTTTTCTTTAAGAAAACTTTATTTTCCAGTTTTAAAACAAAAACTATTTTTAATAGATAACTAAAGCAAAATAGTGGCTGGAGCAAATTCCAGAATCACAAATGTTTGCGTACTGACTCTCTTGGTCTACAACCTAAAACTAGTTCTGACTCTATGTTCAATTAAGAGGAAGATTACAGAAAAGGGGTAGATTCTGAAGTAAACCAGAATCCAAATCATGGCTGGATCTTCTAAGCAAAGCCCCATCTTTAATTTATATTTAACATATTATAAAGAAATTACAAAGCAGTAGATAAGCAAACCAACTGTAAAATCTTTGGCTTCTTCCCTTCTGTCCTTTGGTGCTACTGCTTTCTCTTGTCACCAAGTTCTAGTACAGAAAGTACCTAAGATATGGATCAGTTCTCTATAGGCACTCTCTATCTCAGAGAGCATATCAACTCCTATCAATTTTATAAAGATGACTTTCCAATTTTTATTTTCTGCCTGAACAGAACTCTAAACTCAGCTTCAACTGCATATTCCTTGGACTTCTGTCTCTTGGAAAATTCAGCATACACCCCCTCCCACCTTCCCATAATACCCATTGCCAAGCTAACCCCTTCCAACCACCATATTTCTGTTAATTACTATTTTCTCTTTATCTGATCACTACCATTCCTTCCCCTGTGTTTACTAATTATTCCTCCAGGCATCCAAAGTCAAACTTTAAGGTGAGTTTTGATTCCTCCTCCTGATCCTCAGATCTTACCAGACAACCAAACTGTTGATTCTTCCCTGGTGGAGTCCTAAATACCACTTTCTTTTAACTCCTACCATTGTCATCTAGGTTTAGTTTACCTCATGCCTGAACCACTACAATAGTCTCCATTCAATTTTTTAAAATTGTATTGTGCACAATACAAGTGACATATGCACATCATGTCATTTTAACCATTTTTAAGTACAGTTCAGTGGTACTAATTACATTCATGATGTGGTGTGACCATTACCACCATTTATTATCAAAACTTTTTCATAACACCAAACAGAAACTCTCTACTTTAAGCAGTAACTCTCCATGGTGCCTCCATCCAGATGCTGGTAACTTCTAATCTATTTTCTCCTATGAATTGGCTTATATTGTAATTTTCCACTTACAATATTTGTTCTTTTGTGTCTGGTTAATTTCACTCAGCATAATGTTTTCAAGGTTCATTCCTGTTGCAGATGTATCAGACCTTCACTCCTTTTTATGGCTGA
This sequence comes from Tolypeutes matacus, assembly GCA_026826555.1. Taxonomy (NCBI): domain Eukaryota; kingdom Metazoa; phylum Chordata; class Mammalia; order Cingulata; family Chlamyphoridae; genus Tolypeutes; species Tolypeutes matacus. The sequence continues at coordinate 3,020,832 of JAKSZT010054001.1, forward strand.
ATATATTTCATAGTATGTATATACCACATTTTGTTTATCCATTCATCCGTTACTGGACACTTGGGTTGTTTCAACCTTGGCTATTGTGAGCAATGCTGTTATGAAGACTGGCATACAGTATCTGTCTGAATCTCTGCTTCCAATTTTGGTACATGGTAATATGGTTATTCAATGTTTAACTTTTTGAGGAACCAGCAAACTGCTGTCCATAGTAGCTGTAATGGTTAGGCTAATGTGTCAACTCGGCCAGGTAATTGTGTCCAGGTGTTAGGTCCAGCAAGCACTGGGCTAATTGTAATACAAAAGCATTTATGGACTTCAATTACCAGTGAGTTTACTACGTGGATGGCTGATTACATCTGCATCAGTCAGGGAGGTTGCATCAGCAATGGGTGACACTTTTATCCAATCAGTTGGATGCCTTAAAAGGAGAAGTGATTTCAACATTCAGAGAGAATTTCCCAGCTTGTCTTTGGACAGCCAACTTCTCCCAGAAACTCATCAAGGACCTTTCATCGGACTTTCATCGGAGCCCCTGGCTTGCAGCCTGCCTGCGGAACCTGGACTCGAGCATTCCCATGATCATGTGAGAGACTCCCATAAAATCTTATATTATTGACAGATATTTCCTTTTGATTCTGTTTCCTGAGAGAACCCTGACTAAGACAGTGGCTGTACCATTTTACATTCCCACCAGCAAAGCACCAGAGTCCCAATTTCTCCAGATTTTTGCCAACACTTATTTTCAGTTGTTTTTTTTTTTTAAATAGCCATTCTAGTGGGTATGAAGTGGTATCTAATTATGGTTTCAATTTTCATTTCTCAAATGACTAATGGTGTTGACCATCTTTTCATGTGTTTATTGGCCATTTGTATATCTTTGGAGAAATGTCTATTTAAGTCATTTGCCTATTTTCTAATTGGATTGTCTTTTTGTTGTTAAGTTTTAACAGATCTTTATATATTCTGGATATTAAATCTTTATTAGATATATGATTTTCAACTCTTTAGTTCTGTAGGTTGTCTTTTCACTTTCTATATAAAGTCATTTAAAAATTATAGTTTTTAATTTTGATGATGCCCAAAGTATCTATTTTTTCTTTTGTTGCTTGTGTTTTTGGTGTCATATCTAAGAACTCATTGTCAAATATAAGGTCATGAAGATTTTCTTGTATGTTTTCTTTTAAGCATTTCATGGTTTTAGCTCTTATGTTTAGGTTATTGATCCATTTTAAGTTAATTTCTGTGTAAGATATGAGATAGGGGTCCTCTTTCTTTTTGCATATGGATATCTAGTTCTCCCAACACCATTTGTTGAATAGACTGTTCTGGCACAGCTGGGTGGGTTTCATAGCCTTGTCAAAAATCACTTGAGCAGAGATGTGAGGGTCTATTTCTGAGTTCTTGATTCGGTTTCCTTGGTCAATCTGTCTTTATGCCAGTACCATGCTGTTTTTACCACTGTAGCTAAGTAATATGTTTTAAAGTCAGGAAGTGAGAGTTCTCCAACATTGCTTTTCTTTTTTAAGACATTTTTGGCTATTTGGGGCCCCTTACCCTTTCAAATAAATTTGATAATTGGCTTTTCCATTTCTGCCAAAAGGCTGTTGGGATTTTTATTGGGATTATGTTGAATCTGTAAACCAGTTTGGGTAGAATGGTGTGAGATAGGGATCCAACTTCATTCTTTTAGAAGTAAAAATCCTGTTTTCGCAGCACTATTTGCTGAAGAGGCTGTTTTTTTCCCTCATCGAATGGACTTGGTAGCCTTGTTGAAAATTAATTGGCCATAGATGTATGGGTTTATTTCTGGACTCTCAGTTGTATACCATTAGTCTATATGTCTATCCTTATGCCACACTGTTTTGATTACTATAGCTCTGTAGTAAGTTCTGAAATCAATCATAAACTATGAGTCTTCCAATATTGTTCTGTTTCAGGATGGCTTTGGCTATTCAGAGTACCCTGCAATTCCATATGAATGTGATTATTGGTCTTACCATTTCCACAAAATAAAGCTGTTGGAATGTTGATAGGAATCGCATTGTATCTGTAGATCACTCTGGGTAGTACTGATACCTTAACTATATTAAATATTTCAATTCATGAATACAGGATGTCTTTCCATTTATTTAAGTCTAATTTCTTTCAGCAATGTGTTATGGCTTTCAGTGTATAAGTCTTTCACATCCTTGGTGAAATTTATTTCTAGGTATTTTATTATTTTAGATTCAACTGTAAATATAATTGCTTTCTTAATTTCATTTTTGGATCCTTTGTCTCCTTCAACTTAACCAACTTCTCCTGGCATCAGTTTTCTAATCAGCAAATTGGGGATATTTTGCAGGGTTATTTAGCATACATATAAAACAGAGCCCAATGACTGGCAAGTAATATGTGCTTACAATATGGCAGTTATTAACCTTCCTACCAACTCTTTATCATGTCACTCTCCTCTTCAGAATCCTCCAATGGCTCTGAATTGCATACAAAATAAACTCCAAATTCCTTAATCTGGCACCCAAGTCCTCCTAAATCTGGTCCTAACATACTTCACCTCCTAGCACTATACCAATTCTCCAAACAGGTTTCCGCTTTGCTCCTTCATGCTCCTGAAGCTCTTATACCTCCCCTTACCTCTCCTGTAACTATCTTCCTGGAATGCCTTCCCAATCCAACTCTTATCTATCATCTAAGGCCCTGTTCAAGTAATTCCTTCCCCTTGAAGCCTTCCTAGCCACAGTGATCTCTTTTCCTCTTCTAAACATGAATTTCACTTACCTATCACTTGTTAACTGATAAATGTCAATTAACATTGACATTTACCAAGTACTCTTAGGTATAAGGTAGCAAGAGAAGATATAATATAAATTAATAGATCCTTCCCCACAAAAAGTTTATAGTCAATTAAGGGAGAGAAGGAGTCTACATAGAAAATACCTTATGATATAAATATTATTTTGTGCAGTTATCACCATAATTAGATTTCTTAAATTCCTAGAAAGGGAAGAAATCATCCAATGTGTTTACCTGGCCCAAAGCAGATTAAAAAAACCTTTGATTTACTGTATTATCCAATTGTCAGACTTCTAAGCAAATAGTTGGTGAAAACTAAAACATCTATACATTTCTAATAATAAATAAAATAACAAAGGATAATGGAATCAACATAGGTTTTCTCACCTGTTCAAGTGCTCCAGGAAGGTCATTTACCCAGTGCAAACTAAAATATAAAAATACATATTTGTTTCAGTTTGTTTGTATAATAAGCCACAAAAAGGGTGTTAATTTTGAAACTTGAAATCACATATCAAAATTCACTATTTTCATTTAAGTTTAAAAATAATATTCCTGGGTGAAAACCTTCTTTATGTTTACACTAGCAAATTCCTACATGTCAGTATATCACCATACTTAAGTAAAATACCTGATATGATTAACTGACCTTCAACACTGAATAACGTAAAAAGTTATTCCTACTCAGGTATCTCATCTGAACAATGCTATTCTGAGCCCTTATTATAATACAGTAGAAAAAATAAGCATTTGATGACATGTTCAAAGAAGCTCATCAATTAAATCAAACAGATAAGCTAGGGAAATAGTGTTATTTTCCTAGAAAAAAAATAAATAAAATTCATCAATATCCCTAAAATGTTTCCAAGGAAAACAGTACTAATCATCACAACTTCACTCAGTGAATTTTTTTATATATAATATCCACATTTAAAGATTATGGAAAAAAATGAGCTCTATATACTTAAACTAAAGTTTCATCATATTTTGTTCAATTACTGAGAACAAAATACTAATTTAAGGAACTGATTGCATTGTCTTTCGACCCTATTTCCCCTCTCCCAGTGCTTGGTCGTACATGACTAGAATCAGATCATTCTCAGTCTCTGTAGAATATAGTTCCCACTTCCCTGACAGAGTTGGCATCCTTTTATGATGTGTGCCAGGTCAGAGTTTAACTATTTCAAACTATACTATGCTAAGCTTATATTTACCTTTCATAATGCTTCACAACAATTATTAGATACTCTAAAACCTAGGGAGGTCATATTATAAGCTCTATCATACTGAGGGACAAACTGAAACCAAAAGAATTAGTTACTTGTAAAAAGCAAGCAGATGAGCTGAAGCTAAAACTCATGATGTTGTACTACTATCACTACCTTCTTTTACTAAAACTTTTTCATCACCCAAAATAGAAACTCTTTACTCATTAAGAAATAATTCCTCATACCCCCTCTATCTCTATGAATTGGCGAATTCTTGACATTTCATATAAATGGAATCACAAAATATTTGTCCTTTTTGTCTGGCTTATTTTACTTTGCATAATGTTTTCAGTGTTCATCCATGTTGTAGCAGGTATCAGAACTTCATTCCTTTTCTCATGGATGAATAATATTCTATTGTATGCATATACCACATTTTATTTATCCATTAATCTGTCGATGCACACGTATCAGCTGTGTCCACCTAGTGGCTATTGTGAATAACTGCTATGAACATTGGCATACAAGTACCTGATTCCTTGCTTTCAATTCCTTGGGGTATATACCAAGGAGAATTGCCAGGTAATATGGTAATTCTATATAACATATTTTTTAAAGGTACAAATGGATTACCAACCTTAAACTGCTAACCACCAGGTCAAATGTATTTTCTCTGAAGGGAAGGAATTCTTCATCAGCTAAAACACTGACAGTAGGAATTTCCGTCTCTAAGGTATTTTTCTAATGATAAAAATAAGTTCAAAACTTATCAATTACTAACACACAATCATTGTTACATTGAAGAAATGTTATATTTACTTGGCAGATCACAACTTTTCCAAAAAATAAAGTGACACATAGAAGGCACTCAAAAATATTTGTTAAATGACATTTAAGACCAGTCAGAAAAACTGGATAGCTGGTAGAAAAACATCCATAGGATACTGATTTCACTCTAAAACAAATCCCAGAAGACTGAAACTTTCATTGAAATAACTGAAACCATAGAAGCACTAAATGAAAATATGTTTTAAGTATTTTTATACTCTTGGATGAAATGTCTAAATATGACTCAAAAGCCATAAACTGTACAGGAAAAAAATTGACATATTTCATGATAAACTAAAACTTATAAAAAGCAATAAACAATGTAAACAAAACTAGGGAATATATTTACAACATATGTAATAAAGGATTAATATCCCTAAAAAATAACCTCTTACAAATCACCTAGAATAACAACATGCCAAGGTTAATAGATTAAGGACAAATTATAGGCAAGTCAATTTGTAAATAAAATTATTTACAAAATTCACAAATTAAGAAATACCAATGCCAAGAGACATCAACAGCTGTTTGGCGGCACTAGTAATCAAAAAAATGTAAATAGTAATAATGAGATTTTACTTTCTGCCTATCAGATGGACAAAGACAAAAAGAAATGACACCACCACTGTTGTCAAAGAAAAGGAGAAACAAGCACTTTCATATAATAGCATTGTTCAGTCTTTCTAAGGACAGTCTAGAGATGAATCCATAAATTCTACTACTAGGAATTTACTTCAAAGAAGAAAAATCAAAATACACAAAGTTGCTTTATACAAGGCTGTTCATCACAGCATTGATTATTGAGAAACTAGAAATAAAACTACCCTTTCAATAAAAATCTGGCTAAACCATGGAATAGTTACATATTGGAGTACTGTATAGCGATTTAAAAAAGATTGTATTTGTATAGGTATGTAAATACATCATTCACACAGAAACGACACTGCATGAAAAACTTGGCAAATTAGCATAATACTCTTCACATAAAATTGTGCACTGGGGCACTAGTTATACATCTGCAAAGGTGGAGACCAAATGTCACTAATGGTTGCCTGAGTCATAGGACTAGGGATGATTTGCCCTTTCTCCTATATAATTCCTAACTCTTCTGCATGTGTGTTATATTTATCATCAGAAAAAATTTAAATAGAACTATTTTCATTTTGAAGAAAATAAAAATAAAGAACTGAAAATCAGACCAGGAGCTTAGAAATCAAAGTGTGAAAAAGCTACCTACCAAAGCATTTTCTGCAATGTCTGCTTGGAAAAACTTTCCAACAGTTTCCTGCAATGGAATAATTAAATCTGTTCAGATGAGACACACACACACACAAATGAAACAGAAACAAAACAAAACAATTATTGAAATTGCTAAAGGAGAAAGTGATGTTTTGGATTCATTTTCAGCTTTATAAGGATATTTGCATGCATAACATGAGTATGGTACACAAATAACTTTGATAACACATATTAAGTTAAACAGATTTAAATATATGCAGCCAACCCTGAACTGTACTTAACAGAATAGGTGTGACGTCAAGATTCATCCATGTTGTCCTGTGTGTTAATACTGCCTTCCTTCTTACAGCTGAGTAATATTCCATTGTACATATACCACAATTTGCTTAGCCATTCACCTGTTGATGGGCACTTGGGTTGCTTTCAACTTTTGGCAACAGTGAATAATGTGCTATGAACACTGGTGTGTATATATCTTTGTGTCCCTGCTTTCAATTCTTTTGGGTACACACCAGCAGTGGGATTGGATCATATGGCAGTTCTATAGTTAGCTTCCTGAGGAACTGTCAAACTGTCCTCCACAATGGCTGCACCATTCTACATTCCCACCAGCAGTAGATGAGTGTTCCCTTTCCTCCACATTCTCTCTAACACTTGTAGTTCTCCATTTCTTTATATTTGGCTCTTCTGCCCCTTTTATTTGAACCTGTAATTTGCACTATACTAGTTAAATATATGTGCCAGAGACTTAAATCTTTGGTCTGTTCATATGCCGGTTGAGCCCTGAATTGCAGCAGAGTTGCAACACCTACTCTCCAGTTCATTGGACTCACCCAGGACAACTAACAAAATGATGATGATAGACAATATCCATCCCAAAAAACAGAGTATCTACAACTGCAAGCAAGACAGTTCTGCCCCTGCCCCATGGGATCTAAGCCCCATCTCAATCAGAAACAGAGTAGGCATCACCATCTTAAAATCCTCAAGATTGAGGAATGGAGAAGTGGCCGTAGCTCAAATGGCTGAGTGCATACTTCCCATGTATGAGGGTCCTGGGTTTAATGCCTGGTACCTCCTAAAAACAAAAACAAACAAATGAAAAAATCTCATTGGAGATTGGATGTAGCTCAGTGGTTGAGCACCTGTTTCCCATGTAGAAGGTCCTGGGCTCAATCTCTGGGACCTCCTAAAAGAAAAAAAAAATTGAGGAGTGACTCAAGAGGGGACTGCAACTATGGACTAAAGTAGACTTATTATTATTCTAACAATGGAAGAACTTGTAACATTGATATAAAGGCAGTGGCCACCAGAGGTTCTGAGGAGAGGGAGAGGGAAGAATAGGTGTAACATGGGGCATTTTGGGGACAATGGAATAGTTTTATTTTTTTTTTTATTATTTTTTTTTTTTACACCGGGAGGTCCCGGGGATCGAACCTGGGTCCCTCCATATGGGAGACGGATGCCCAACCAGTTGAGCCACATCCAACCCCTGGAATAGTTTTAAATGACATTGCAATGATGAATACAGGCCATTATACATTTTGTCCAAACCTATAAAAATGCATGGTGCAAAGTGTAAACTATAATGTAAACTATAGACCATGGTTAGTAGCAATGCTTCAATCTGAGTTCATCAATTGCAACAAATGTACCACACTAATGAAAGATGTTGTTAATGGAGGAAAGTGTGTGTGTGGGAGGGGTGGGCTATATGGGAATCCCCCCAATATTTTTGATGTATCATTTATGTAATCTAAAGCTTCTTTAAAAACAAAAATAAATAAATAAATAAAAAGAATAGGTATGACTAAGCAACATCCTGGGTTAAGGCTTATTTGTTAAAATTTCCATAGCATAATAATCGGAGAGCTACAGTTTTCCCACTCTTGTGCCATGAAGAATCTAGAATGGTTTTCTGCCTTTTAGTTGTTCATTCAAAAAGTTTACAAAGAGGGAAGAAAGAATTAACAAACACAAATACTTGGGGGGCTTGAGTGATTTTAAATTCCCTCTGCTTCAATTATCCTCTCTGCTTTCCAAGTAGAAAGGATAATGTGCACTTCTCTCCTCAGTTAATACTTTCTGCCATGGTCTCCTACCCTCTTTTCTCCAGGATCCTTCTCTCTCAAGCACCATCTCCACTGTCTTCAAGCTCAGCCTTCTCTGTCTTTTTCTCTCACCTTGCAACAGGCACAGGCCTCTCAATCTTAAAAACTCTCCTTATCTCTAACCACCTTCTAGTTTTGTGATCCACAACTCTACTTCTCAATAATGTCTCTGTGATGGTTAGGCTAATGTGTCAACTCGGCCAAGTAATTGTGTCCAGGTGTTTGTTCCAGCAAGCATTGGGCTAATTGTTATACAAGAGCATTTATGGACTTCAATCACCAGTGAGTTTACTGCGTGGATGGCCAATTACATCTGCATCAATCAGGGAGATTACATCATCAATGGGTGGCGCTTTTATCCAATCAGTTGAATGACTTAAAAGTGGAAATGATTTCAACATTCAGAGAGAATTTCCCAGCTCGTCCTTGGACAGGCAACTTCTCCCAGAAACTCATCAATGACCTTTCATCGGACTTTCATCAGAGCCACTGGTTTGCAGCCTGCCTGTGGAACCTGGACTTGTGCATCCCCACGGTCACGTGAGAGACTCTTTTAAAATTTCATATTATTGTCAGATATCTCCTGCTGATTCTGTTTCCTGAGAGAACCCTGACTAATACAGTCTCTTTCTGCAAGTCTTGGTAATCTATTTTCCCTTTCATTGCTCTACTAAAACTATTGATTATGTAGTATGTGAAAATATGTCCATAAAACTGCTAAAAAAAACAAACAAAACCAAAACACTATTTATAAAGATTACTAATAGCCTAATTACCACCAACTTCAAGTCTTCCCTCACTGCTTTTAGTACTACTTCACTTGAATTCTGTGATGCATAGTACTGTTGATGGCCTCCTAAAAACTTCTTCAGTACTTTCTACTCTGGTTCCCCTCCTGTATTAGAGAAGCCAATCCTTTAGGCCTCAGCCACACCCCCTTCTTAAAGAACTTCCTTGGGTACACCTTGGAAAGGGCACCCTACCATAAAACTCCTACCAGCCTGAGGGCAACTGGTGTGCCAAGTAAATGTTTAACAATAGGCTCTCCAAAAAAATTGTGCCAAGTTGTAGTGTTTGCTGATTTCCATGGTGGATTTCATGCTAACATCAATGATAGAGTTGGGAAGAGATATGTAAAACTGGCTTTCATGAGCCAGTTCCAGCACACTATTATGAGGGTAAAGAATTAGCCCAGACTCTGTTCTTGTTTCTCACTGGAAAATGTGAACTGAGAGACATATGGACATGGAATCAGGAGCAGTGATATGCTGGTAAAGTTTTAACAACTGGCTCATGGTAGAGGGCCATTTTGTAGCATTTGCCAATTTCCATAGTATAAATACTCCCATCATGGCTGATTTCAAGCTATTTATGTGAACACTGAGTGAACTCTGAACACAGAGTTGAGAAGCGATATTACCAGTCAGCTTTCATGAGCTGGTAGGATCTGGCTCCAGCTCTGAGTGTAGGGTACTCCTTCTTTCAGGGCCAGGCGCAAATTGAACACCAAGGATAGTCTGAGGAGGAGAAAAAGAGTGAAGGCAACCATGCTGCATCCACGGAATTCCAGAAAGCATGTGAACCAGAGGGACTTGAATCTGGATGTTTTAGAATCCCCATCCTTGTGAAGCCTGGCTGTACATCCAAATCCTTAAGTTATATAAAAGTCATTATGTAATAAATGTCCCTGTGTTTAAACTGGCTTCAGTGGATTTGTACTTCTTACAATCAATAGATATCCTACTAAAACACTTTTCAACTTACTTACTGTTCCTGGCAAGTTGTTGGCTCCTCCTCATGCTCTCACCTCAATTGCAGACGACTCCTTTCTACATTTTTGCCACAGAGATTTTTCCGATTCCTATAGCTTCAATTGTCACCTCTAGGCAGATGGCCTCCAAATAAGAACAGCCTCCACTTGGCCAGACTTACCTGGTCTTACTTAATCCCCTCAAACCCCTTTGAGATATGTATTACTGCTCACATTTTATAGAAACTTAGGTCTGGAGAGGTTGGGTAAGTGGTCTAAGGGTACACTGACAGCAAGTGGCAGAGCTGGATTTTGAATTCCTGACTAACTTCAAGTCAATGCTCTTTAACCTCCACATGCCAGTTCCAGATCCCCATTTCCAACTACTTGCTGGACCTTAACACTAATACATCCACTATCACCTCAATCTTGACATATCTAAAACAGGAATCATCCCTTGCTCCCTGCCCCATCCTCATCCCAGACTTTTTCCAGTTACTGATGCTCATAACTTCAAAGTTATCTTGTATTTATCCATGTAGTATTCATTTTAAAACTCTTCACTGTATGCTTGTGAACACAGTGAAGAACCTGGTACTGTTCTAGGCACCGGAAATTTAGCAGCGAACAAAATAAGCAAGGTCCGTGGAGTATATATTTCAGTGAGAGAAGACAGACAACAAACATAAATCAGGTGCTAATAAGTGCTAGGGAGAAAAATAAAGCAAGTAGCCAGTGGAGAGTGGGGGCACTATTTTATAGAGTAGTCAGGGAAGGAGTCTTTGATGAGGGCTCATTTAAACAAAGACCTGTGGGTGGTGCATCTGCCCCATGGGATCTAAGTCTTCTCTAACTGGAGACAGGGTAGGCATCACCATGCCCAAATCCTCAAGATTGAGGAATGAACAAACACAAGGGTGGAAAGCAACTATGGACTAAAGAAGACTTATGATTATTCTAGCAATGGAAGAACTTGTACCACTGATATAAAGACAGTGGCCACCAGAGGTTCTGGGGAGGGAGAGGGAAGAATAGGTGCAACAACGGGGGCATTTTTTGGGACACTGGAATTGTCCTGCATGATATTGCAATGATGGAAACAGGCCATTATACATTTTGTCCAAACCTATAAAATTGTGCAGGGCGAAGTGTAAACTATAATGTAAACTATAGTCCTTGGCTAGTACAATGCTATAATATTTGTTCACCTATTGTAACAAATGTACCACACTAATGAAAGATGTTGTTAATGTGGGACAGTGTGAGAGGGGGTGGGGTATATGGGAATCCCCTGTATTTTTGATGTAACATTTATGTTTTCTAAAGCTTTTAAAAACGTGTATATATTAAAAAAAAAAAAAAAAAAAAAGATCTGTGGGCTTTGAATAAGTAAGCCACACAGTTTTCTTGGGACAGAACATAATCTGGCAAGGGTACTGCAAAGCCCTGGCCTGTTCCAGAGACAGCAGGGAGGCCAGGGTTGCTGAACAGTAGAAAGTGAGGCTTAGAAATAAGGTCAGAGACATGATGAAGAGCTTAATCATAGATGACCTCATGCATTAGGGCTCTGCATTATTACTGAGTGAGATGAGAAGCCCAGAGTTCTGAGCAGAGGCTGACAATGACTTATGTTTAAGGATTACTTTGATTTTTCAAAGTGATAACTTTCTTCAAAGAAGATATACAAATGGCCAATAAGCACATGAAAGATGGGAACAAAAAGTTGTTTTCACCAGTATAGAGTTACATTACAGTATACAAATATTTTTTAAAATATTTTTTTTAAAAAAGATACTTAGATTACATAAATGTTACACAAAAATTATAAGGATTCCCATATGCCCCACCTCCCACAACCTCCCACATAAACATCCTTTATTAGTGTGGCACATCACCTGCAATGGATATATACATCCTGGGGCTTTGTCATTAAGCATGGACCATAGTTCACATTGTAGACAACACTCTCTCCCCCACAGTTCTGCATGTTATATGAGTACACCAATATTGACAGCATTCTTTTGTCTATTTTGGGGACAGAAGATGGTATCTTTCTACATAACCTTGTAAGGATTCAGTAACGAAAACATCAAACAAAACAAACAAAAAACCCCAAAACAAAAACAAAACAAAACAAAACAAAACAAAAACCCAACCTATTAGTTTGCAGTTTATTTTAAAAAATTCTGAAAGACACTGCAAGTTCTAAACTTTTAGTAGTGCTCCCTATACACAACCATCTGTTAAGAACCCAGTAAAAGAGCCACCCTTCAAAGAAGCTTTGCAACAGTAGAGTTGTATAACATGAATGTTTCTTATTACAACATCATTAGCCATAGGGAAATGCAAATCAAAACCCAATGAGAAACCACATCATACTCACTAGGATGTCTATTATTTTATAAAAATGGAAAATAACAAGTGTTGGTGAGGATGAGGAAAAACAGGAGCCCTCCTACACTGTTGATGGAAATTTAAAATGGCGCAGCTGCTGTGGAAAAGTTTGGCGGTTCCTCAGAAAGTTAGGTATAGAATTACCATATGACCTGGCAATATCACTTCCACCTAAAAGAATTGAAAGCAGGGCTGAAAAGGTATTTATACACCAATGTTTATAGCAGCATTATTCACAATAACCAAAAGGTGAAAGCAACCAAGTGTCCATCACTAGATGAATGTCCACACAATGGATTATTTGGCCGTAAAAATGAATGAAGTTCTAATACGTGCTACAACATGGATGAACCTTAAAGACATCATATTGAGTAAAATAAGCCAGATACAAAAGGATAAAGAGTGCATGATTTCACTTATATGAAATAATTAGAAGATGCAAATTCATAGAAACAAAGTAGACTAGAGGTTATCAGAGGCAGGTGGTTAGGGGAAATGGTGACTTAATGCTTAGTGGGTACAGAGTTTCTGTTTGGGGTGATGAAAAGGTTTTGGTACTTGGATGGTGATGATGGTTGAGCAACATTCTGAATATAATTAAAACCAGTGAACTGTATACTTAAAAGTGGTTAAAATGGGAAATTTTATGTTATATACATGTTACCACAATTAAAAAAAAAAAAAAAGTATTACTTTGATTGCTGGGAGAACAGACTATCAGGGGCAAGAGTAGAAGCAGGGAAACCAACAAGGAGGCTATTACAATAATTTAGGCAAGAGGTGATGGTAGCTTAGACAAGCTTGATAATGGTAAAGGTGGTAAGACGTAGTAGAGTTCTGGATATAATTCTGAAATATAGAGAAGATTTGCTGATGGATTAGATGTGGGATGGGAGGAGATAAGCGATATCAATGAATACATCTTTTGGCCTGAACAACTGAGACAGTAGATTTGTCCTCCCTACTGTATCAAATCAATCATCAAGTTCTGTTGCTTCTACCAGGTCTCTCTCACACATCCCTTCCTTCAGATCTTGCTGTCTCCACATGGGTGGCAGCAGGCTTTATTTCTCATGCCTTTACCACCATTAACATACTCTCCCTTCTTCAATCCTTCCTGCATACCATCTCCAGATTAATCTTCCTTAAACATTACCGTATGACACACCCTATAGCATTCTACATCTGTGCCTTTCCTCCTGTCATCCTCTTACTTCCAAGGCCTCCATGAACCAACAATCCAAATTTGTTCAAATCTCAGGTCACATTCTATGCCCTTTGAGAAATACTGACTGGCTGAAACTCTAATGATTTTTCCTTTCCCTTAACTCCTGTTGCACTTTAACAATTGTACCATCTCTGTGGCATTTACTATTATCAATAGCAATATTTGGGAAGCCTCACCCCTCTACACTGGCCCAAGTGTATGCTTTTATCTAAGTAGATATTATAGAAATATCCCACTTTAATCTCCATGTCTAGCACATGTCCTATACAAAGGGCTCAAACAATAAATGAATGTCTCTATGATCTGAATTAGAAAAGGAAAGATAAAATGGTATAAGTGTAATAACATTTATCAAGCAGAAAGATTTCTAACCAATTGATGAAATAAACTTTCCTAGCTAAAAAAAAATTGGCTTAATCACGTTTTCCATATTAACATCAATTTGAATTTTTGAATTATCAAAATATTTGAACAAAAAGAAATTTATCTTAAATAGGGTTAAAAAAAACCTGACTATTCTGAACACTGGATAAAATAGCTTCAAAGGAAAAAAAAACCACTTAAAAAAATACTTAAGAGGAGACAAAGGCAACCATTGTTTCTACCATGTTAAAAAAAAAAAAGTTAGCAATTCTGATATAATAAAAATCTAAATGGGATATGAACTGAATTTATTAGGAAAGTGTTTCTTTAAAATTAGCAATTTTATTTCTCTATGTAAAGTTGTATCATCAAATAAGTATACCTTATTCAAATGTTGTGCTATGTAGCCTCTTCCACAACCGACATCCAAAGCAAGAGGGAAAGCTCTAAAAAGTAGACAAAGAAGTTATGCCTTATCTGTAATAATACAATTCATAAAATAATTATTAAGAACTAATTTTTCTTAAGTGAAAACATTTTAGTGAAGCAACTTTCAGAAAGTTAGATCATCTGCTTCACCTTACAAGCTGTATTTACCACAGAATCTGATGGCTAGAGCAAGCCTGTCTGGTCTAGCCATTCACAGGACCTCATCATGAAGTAGCTTTCCATAAATTTGCTCTGTGATGTGAATTCAAAGAACAGCTTTAACGGAGGGACTTTAATTTGATAATACCTCCAGATAAAGAATAAAAGAAAGTATGGTAAATTAACATGAAAATAATCAGCAAACCACCAGGGACATAGTAATTATCCCTATTTCTTAAATAAGTTGAGCCAGCAAAGTGCTTAGAAATCATCATGTTCTTTGCGAAATACCATTAAGTATTAATATTTTAAGGTAAAAAGAACCCTAAATAGTAGCTAACTTTTACTGAGAAGTTACTAGGTTCAAAGCACTGTGCTAAGTGCTCAGAGTTAAGTAAGTCAATTCAAGGTCACTCAACTAATAAGTGGCAGAGTCAGAACTGAAATCAAATTGGTTTGAATCCTGAATCAGAACTATCATCCTCTTTGCTATGCTATCTCCTCTAAATATACTATGTTACACTAAAACAGTACAGATATCAAATTGTAGGTCATAGGTTTACAAAGAAAACTTTGTGGCAAGAAAACTTAAAATTTTACCTACTAATAACTTTTTTTTTTTGAAGTACTGGGGTGGGGATTGAGCTCAGGACCTCATATACGGGAAGTTGGTGGAGCCACACCGGCTCCCCCCACTAATAACATTTTGCCAAAAAAAAATCGGAATTAAGAATCCCTTTCAATATCTGCTGAAAATGTGTGTCAGAAACATAGACCAGCAGAACACAGTTAGAGAACCACTGGTGAGACTTAACCATTTATTTACCTAATGCTCTCTTGATTATGAACATAGGATGGCAATGTAAGTATAGAGGCTTTGGAATCAGAAAGATATGGGTTAGAATTCTGGGCCTGCAATTTACTGGCTCTGTAACCATAAGCAAGTGATTTAACCTTCCTGGATCTGAGTTTCCCTCAGAAATGGTGAAAGAATTATACAAAATAGTGCATGTAAAACATAACATGGTAACAACAAAAATTAGCTATTAGTTGCTATTATGTCTGATTATAACAGAATTAATACTGATTATAACAGTATTAAAACAGTGAGCTTCAGACCCCACAAATAAGGCAATTGTGGAGTTAGGTTTTAAAAATCAACAAAAGATCAGTGCTGACAATATAAAAGTAAAATACTCTTTCTATGAGTAGTACATGAAGACTATTATTTTGAATTATTTAATTCCAAAGAGTTATTGTCAGTTCAAGAAATGCTTTTAGCCATAATCACAGGTCTTGTCATAGACCTGTGTTTTGCTCAGTTCTATGAAATAAAAAGATTGTAAAATCCAGATATGCAAATGGCCTATAATCCAGGCATAATGGATACAATACTAGGAATTAGTTATTTATCAGACCTTTAAAATAACAGAACTAATGAAACAAATGAAAGGAGGTTGATTGAAACACTGAAGCTTTTTTTTAACCTTACAAAAACAATTTTCCCAAAACTCTTTTAAGTAGCAAGAGTATATCTAAAATATGATTCAAAAATTTCATGATTTTACAAAATTCCTTTTATTGTGGACAAATGCAATAAATTCATCCTATCTTGGTCTAACTTAACAGATGGTCTTTTAAGAAAAAGATCACAGAAAGTGATTTGCTAACATTCATAGAGCAATTCTATTGCAAAGCCATTATTCTGACTGTGGTTCCACTACGTTCCACCACATGGCTGTAAACTCCAGTCAGTAAAACTTTCATTATGCCTATCATAAAGCAATGAATCAATAATACTTGATGATGAAAGTGTTCTTTTCTCAAATCTGCCTCTACATAACTGTCACAGAACCCTTGTTACCATTAACAATGTTTAAGATAAAATGGCCAAAGTCTCATACAACCTTACTAGAGAACTTATCTAGGTAGATTCTTTCCTTCACTTAGATGGAAATTTTAGTTACTTGTTAATTCTAGTTAAACATTTAAAAATTCACATTCAGTCAATTCTTTGTCTCCATTTTTGAAGCAATCCTTCTGTTAATGGCTTTTGGCCAAATCAAGAGGACCAGTCATTCAGGCTTGTAGAGAAGCTAGGAGTCATGCTTGCATTTATTCTTTTATTAGGTAACAGAGAAGGGAAGAATGTGTGCTCTCCCCAATAAGGAGAAAACAAGAAGAGTCCTAGAGAGTAATCCTCACCACTCCTGCTAATAAATTCCTCTTGATTCTGCCATTCAAGATATCAAGCTCTCAACATTTAACCTCTCAAGTATCCAGCAGAAAGCTGATTGTATTTTATTAAGATAACCATCACTTACCTGGCTATGTCATATACACGGTCCGCAACCCGACTTCCAACCTGAAGGTTTATAAGAGGCAATGATGTACACAAGTTAAGATGAGTAGGTTTAACAAAGAAGCAGAACTCTTCCAATATTCAACAATCCATTGGTTTCTTATGTTTCAACACGCTGACAAGTACTTCCCTTTATCCCTTTCTCTATTTGATGACAGCAAGTTTCTTTTCAAATTCTGAATAGGGATATGAATAAATTAAAATAGCCCAGGAAACAAATTGATGAAATGAAGACTAAACTTTCTTAAAATACAGACACAATTGCTGCCTTTACAATTCATATGACATAAGATCTCAGGGATGAAAAGCAAGAAGAGCACAAGAGGCACATTATTATCCACAGATATTAACGTGAGGTACATGAAAGTGAAAAAATCACTTGGTTAGCTCTGGCTTAGTCCAGATGAATGAATAAGTGCTCACTTAATAAAAATTGTTTTATTTGATGATTACTAACAAATTTTGTGTAACTCCTAAGTGAATAAACAATTTTTCTGAGCCACATTTGCAAATTAGAAAAAGTCAATCAAATCTGAAGAAACTGCACCACTCCCCCATCCCATCCTAATTTAAAAAGAGGTCAAAAGTAGGTTCTTCCTACTAGCTAGCTGGGCTGGCTTCATCTGGCAAGAATAAAGACATGGGAGTCTATGATGCCCCACATTCCATTCATCCCCTCATAAGCATACCAGAGATTCTGTAAGGCCTTGAAAGTTCAGAATATGTGTATTTGCTTTTTTGGGGGGAGGTGGGAGGAAGGGATAGGTACAGCACAAGTCTTTTCCCAGAGACGTCCACTTTGTACATCATTCCTAACATGAGTATCTTTTGTTTATTATAAAAATAGCGGTCACATACATTATCCCATTTAATTCTAGTTCTGGACGTTTATGAGGCCTCAGTTAAGTTGTAATCAGGCACTTTTCTGGAGGAGAACAGGGGTTAGGAATGCATATCTTCCCATCAGATACCCTTCAGCAGGGAACCAGCAACTGGTAGGATCAGGATAGGATGTGCACCTTGCCTTATGATTGGGATACAGAAATTCCTTGATAGTTGGCTTTCCATCTCTATAATAAATATTACCAATTTCTGTGCAGATGTCTAATCTACCCTTCTAAACTCTAAGGCTCCTTGAGAACAGAAACTGTCAATCATCTGATCAAGTCAGTGCTGGCTCAAGTTCTGCCCAAAGTAGGAGCTTAATGAATGTTGTGTTCACTTGAAAAAATTCATTATACTTGACTCCAATTTTGCTCCATTGCTGAAGAAACATTTCCTGAGGCCTGAGTTTGGTGCTACATGTCCAGAGAATAGAAACGTTCAGTCCCTAGTCCTTGGGGCATTACAGCTGGGCACAGAAGACGACCTATCTCAAACTAGACAAATTTGAAATCTTAATTTGACACTTCTAAAACATAATTCCTAAAACCATCCAATGGCTGCTCATTCCTCTAGAGCAGTGCTGACCAACAAAAACACAGTAAGAACCACATGTGCAATTTAAAATTTTCTAGTAGCCACGATAAGTTAATTAAAATTAATTTTAATAACTGGACTAGCTAGATTTCAAGTGCTCAAAAGGCACAGGTGGCTCATGGTACCATACTGCATGGACTGTGCAAATACAGAGAAAAATCCCAAGTTCTTACCCTATAAGGCCCTAAGGACCTGGGCCCTGCTTGACCTCCTCTACAACTCTTACCTTCCCTCTCTAAGCTCCAGCTTCACTGCAAGACTCGACAAGGTCCTTTCGGCCTCCGACGCCTTGCATTAATTAGCCTTGGCTAATTCCTCGCTGGTGTCCTAACCGAACAGCCTTGCCAGACCATCTCAGCAACTATCACTTCTCCTTGTTTTATTTGCCTCGCCTAGCTTCTTTGGCCGAAATTACCGTATTGATTAATTCGTTTCTTGTCTACTCTGTCTCGCCCCGACAAAGTAATGAGAGTCGCGCGGGGACCGTCTAGCTTTTGCCTTGGTCACGGATGGAGATCAAGTAGTATTTGCTGAGTGAATGAATGAATGAACGAATGAATGAAAAGCAATTACAAATATCCAGCCCAGCCCTCCGATGCTAACAGTTCCAGAGGCACCGCGGTTGCTCAAGGTCACCGGCGAGATGGGGTCCGGCGGGGCGGCCGGAGCTCCCGGGCCAAGGCCTGGGCGCTGCGGTCTCCACTCCCCGCGTCTCACCTCCACTCTCAGGTAGTCGTACTTCATCGGATCCGGCTGCCGAGCCGCCCAGTTCTTCTGTTTCCTCTTCAAGTCCCGGTCGAAGATATTCAAGGGCCTGGGGGAGAGGCCACTCGGGGGAGAGACGCCGGAGGCGACCTCCCTGCGGCCGAGGTTCTCCGCTGGGGCCCTGGCCGCCGGCAACCGCGGCCACAAGCGCCAAAACCCCGCAGCCCGCAGCATCTCCAGCCGCGACGCCACTCGCGAGCGCACTTCAGCCGCGCGCATGCGCGTCCGCAGCTCCAGCAACTACTGTAAAGCTCTTCGCAAAGGAAGTAGTTTGGCCCAGCTCGCGTACCGTTACGGCGGAGCGTCACGCAAAGAATTGTGGGTGTGGAATCCACGTGAGACTCGGAGAGGCTCGGAGGAGGGGAGTGGGACTGGGCTCCTGAAAGAGGGCGGCGGAGGTGGCGTTATCGGTCTTTGACAGGGTCTTTGGAGTCGTGAGCCGTGCGTCCCTTGCTCCTTCCTTCCTCATTCTTTAGACTTCTTTGGTGCTCATCAGGGATAGCTTTCTCTAGAAGCCTCAGTCCAAGAGTCGCGCCCTGAGGTTTGGCAAGTGGGAAGGGGACGCTGGTTCCGGGATCAGCCTCGTGTTCCATGCGTTAGAGGGTGGGTAGAGTGGAAGAGTGGGTTACGGAGATGAGAATGGGCGTCGGAGGTGGGGTCGGATCGCCTTCCCCGCCTCTTCGAACATCTGACGTTCATCATCGAGTGCTTTCGTTGTAAATATTTGCATGCATTACCTTTGCTTGTTGGTACCTACCTCTTAAGGCAGTTTGGAGGGTTAAGTGGTTTCATACGTTTAAAATTCTTAGCATAGTACCTGTCACATACTAAGAGTTCGCCTTATTAATAACACTTATTTTTTGCTTAAATGGATAAATGCATCATTGAAACCTTTTGGTTTTTCCTGTTTAAGGTATAAAAAAGTTATTTTCAAATTTAAGGGGGGAAAAACCTAGCTTTTTAATCAGACCTTGCATTTGAAACAATAGTACTACTCTCTGATCAATCCGTATTTGCTCTTAAAGACCAATGACTTGGCTCTTGCCAAAAATCAAATCCAGAGATATTAAACCATTGGTGATTGTTTTCAAGGGAACAATACTGTATGAGTTTGTACATATACACACCCCTATACATACATGCGTATATGTTTTGGTAGGATCTTCACATTTTTGCCTTATTCTAGAATAGGGGTTGTTAACCTTTTTTGTTCCATGGACCCCTTTGCCAGTCAGGTGAAAACCACAGACCCCTTGCTAAGTACACACTATACTGTGTATTATCTAATAAATATATCACACCTGCAGCAACATGTCCCCAACAAGAATGTTTTTTTTAATTTCAATTCGAGCTCATGGACCCTTTGTTAAGAACGCCTGTTCTAGAATAAAAAAATTGTTTTTTGTTTTTTTTTTAAGTGATATTTATTAATTGGAGTGAGACTTTGCCTGGTTCTTGAATGATGGTAGGATTTAAAGAGCAAAGTTTGTTAGCTAAACCTGAATTGATTTTGGACTTTTTAGAAAGAAGTTAGGAAACTGGCCTTGTAGAACTACAGACTTTTGGGAGTAGCAGGAGATAAGGATTAACAGGGAGAATGGGACCAGAGCAGGAAGAAACAAGTGCTTTTGGCTAAATAGCGTTTGCCCCCTCCGCAAAGCCCTGGGATTCTACTTGGTTTTGTATTTTCCCCAAATGCTTTCTAATAGAAAGTGGATGTTTTGATATGTTTTTGGGTTTTTTTGCATGTGACCCAGA
Source organism: Tolypeutes matacus (assembly GCA_026826555.1). Taxonomy (NCBI): domain Eukaryota; kingdom Metazoa; phylum Chordata; class Mammalia; order Cingulata; family Chlamyphoridae; genus Tolypeutes; species Tolypeutes matacus. The sequence goes on from JAKSZT010054001.1 coordinate 3,041,701, forward strand.
ATAATTTGGGGAAATGAAATTGCATTTGTTACTTTCATTTTATGTAATTTAATTTGTAGTATGTTGTGAATTAATTTTTTCTCAAAGCATTTTAATTTTAACCATAACCCTTTGTTATTGTAATATTTGTTTTATTTTTTAGTATTTGGTTTTTTCAAGCATTTGTCCAGTACAGACGTTTAAAAATGGCATCCAAACAAGAAATAATGAGTGACCAGCGGTTTAGCCGGGTTACAAAGGACCCGAGATTTTGGGAAATGCCAGAAAAGGAGAGAAAAGTCAAAATTGACAAGAGATTTCGAGCCATGTTTCATGACAAAAAGTTCAGATTGAACTATGCTGTGGATAAAAGAGGGCGCCCCATCAACCACAGCACCACAGAGGACTTGCAACGCTATTACGACCTTTCAGATTCTGATTCAGATCTGTCTGAGGAAGATAGTAAAGCATTGAACCAAAACAAAATGGAGAAGAAAAAACCCCAGACTACAAAAGGAGTAGAATCAAAAAATCTAGTTGAGGAGAAAAAGAAAAAGAAAGAAACTAAGAAAGTTCATCAAAAGGATTCTGGAAATAAAAATGAATTAGATAATTCTGGAAGAATTCAGAAAATGAAAAACTCATGTAAATATGAGAAGGTAGAAGCAAAAATAAGTCCCAGGAAGAATAGTGAGGAATTTACCAAAAAAAGTACGAAACAGAAAAAAGACGTTGTTCCACATAGTACTGACTTGTTTCGCAGTGGAAAACCAAGAACAGTAGACTCTGGAATCGCTGAAACTGTGAAATCTCCCAAGGTCAAGTGCCCTGAGACAAGAAGAGAAATACAATCAGGTTAGTTGGGAAAAAATTAAGGTTTCTTTAGTGTTGCATTATTTATTTTGATATTGGTCTTTTAAAAATAAACATACCCTAAATATTTTCACAGTATGAAAGAAATGGTAGCTCCTTACTTGGAAGTATAAAGCTATGAAAGAAAAACATACTATGCAGTGATTATAATTTTTGATTTGGTGCTATAATAGCTAGAAGACAGGCCATTGAAGATCTGAGAGCAACGATTTTGCTTTGTGATGTCCACTTTTGGGAACTATATTCTATAACCAGTTCCCATATGATAAGCAATGTGTATTAAGCAGTTAAGTAGTCTTAGGTACTCATGCATTTGTTTATTCAGGTAGCAACTACTTATTTGATAACTAGCATGTGGAAGATAGAACCTAAATAAGACAGGGTTCCCCATCTCAAGGCTTGTATGATGCCATTATGCAAAGCAGAAAAAGGTTTCCTCCTCTGGCCATACAGAGTTCCCAGGGCTCCCCATTTGTGAAGAGACAGAACCTTTGAGTGAAGCAGCAAGTTTTCTTCCCCTGAGCACACAGTCTCCCTGCAGGGTGCTTGGCTTAGTGAGTGGAGATCTAGCTTGATTTCATATGCAAATAACCTGCTGAACTCTGTGCAGTGGCAGCATTGTCCACTAGAAATAATGTAATTTTGAATTTTCTAGTAGCACTATTTAAAAAGTAAAAAGATACAGGTGAGGTTAATTTTAATAATTTATTTAACCAAATATATGAAAAATATTACTTCAACATATGACCATCTTTTGTTCATTATTCATTCATCAGTTATCATCCAGCAACTACTCTGTGTAAGGGATTTTCTAAGTGCTTTAAGGTAAAGGTGATGTGAGGAGTTGCAGTTTGGTATTGTGTTATTTTTAAATGTTGATGCCCAGCACTTAAACACCTAAGAATTTATTCTAAGTAAATAATAAGACGTGTACAGAGGACATCCATTGCAGCATTGTTTTTTAAAAATTAAAAAAAAGTTAACCTAAATCATTAAGAAATTGATTGAATAAATTATGATATATCAAACATGTCAGTGATATATGAAGTTTTAAAAATAAGTTACAAAATAGCATAAATGGCATATGACCTGGTTTTGTATTTTAATAAAAAAAGAAAAAAGGAAGGGATCCAAATGTTAACAGTAGTTATCTCTGGATGAAAAATAACTAGTCATCTTATTTTCTTCTTTCATCTGCATTTTCTTAATTTTTTTTTGCAAAGACTAAACCAATATGATCATATGAAAAGTACTTCTAGGAGAAGAGAGAGTAATTTTTGTAATCCCACATTCTAGCATAAGGCTTTATATACCTGGTAGACTCTAAGTAAGAGTTTGATGATGAATAAATACTCTGAATGTACCTGATATTGTCAAATATATTAAAATACTAAATTTCTGTAAATCTCCGTGCATTAGTTTTTATTATTACACTACCAGTGTGTGATACATAGGAATCATCAAATGTAGGAAGGTTTTAGATGATAGTCAAATATTTTAAATATCAACAGTTGAGTATTTATTGCATTGAAATCTTAGAAAACCACCACATCATATGTGTGACTTCAAGGATATTATATAGAACAAAGCTAAATTTTTAAACATTTTTAAAAAGATAATTTAAAGAAAAAATATTATATTGGTGATGTGCAAAAATCACGAATATGGTATGATAATGACTGACACTTGAGAAATAGAACAATACTATACAGAGCTGGGTCCTTAAGATGTTATTTTTGAGTATTATGGTGCTTAAAAGTAAATTCTGCTCACCTCATCAAAACTTTCTTTCACTGTTGCGGTAGTGGTAGTTTTCTGATCCCATCTTCAGAAGTTATGGTAATGCCTTCTCGTCTTTTTCACGTTTACTGACTAGTTATTTTTTTCTTATATCCCACTCCCTTATGGTACTAAAATAAAAACCTATTTCCTGCTTTTCTACGTGACAAAAACTCCTTTTCATTCAATTAATCTCAAGTAAAATAGCCTGTTTCTCCTTCTGCAGTCCCCTGGTGTTATAGACCATAGATTCATAAATCAATAAATAATTTTCTTTCATTTATGAACCCCTCAAGGGCATGAGGTTCTGTTAAAATTCATCTTCCTTTTCCTTTCTCCTAGTTCAATGCTTTGTACATATTAGATATTCAAAAATATTTCATCAATGAATGGCTATTATAGGATTGTAAAGACCAAGAGAAGCTGTCTTAAACTTTTAGATTTGTCTTAATTCTCCAAGCTTAGATCCTGTGAGTAACAGAAACAAATTCCATCTTAAAGATGAATAAAGTGTGTAGGATAAAATAGAAACAAACACACACATACACAGGAGATAGAAGTATTTAGTTGCTTTGAAATAGGAAATAAGCCCTTTTTAGACTGCTAAGACTAAAAACAAAACAACTAGGTGAAACCAGTGTTTCACTTTTGGTAATCATGTTAGTTACAATGTTCAAAATTTAGCAGAACATTACAGATACTATTTCTCTCTTTTTCTAGGTGATTGCTTCCATATCATGGCCTCTCTTGCCAGGTGGTCATGAGTGACTCACATTTTATCTCCAGCCTCAATTTCTCTAAGCTGTAGACTTATATAACTAACTGCTTTCTTGAATCTCCTCTTAAGAGAATTCAAGAGCACCTCAAATTCAGCAAATATGTCTAAAACTGAACTCTTTATCACCTTCCACCAGACAAACTGGTTCTCTTCCAGTGTCTATTTATCTATGTCTTTCTTTCTATCTTCTATCTATCTCTATGCAAGCCAAGAAGGTAGTACTCATCCTTGACACTTTCAAAACTCCCACCCCCCATATCAAGTGTCCTTCACTGATTACTGTTAGTTTTACCTCCTGACTCTGAAATGCATTTACTTCTCTACGTCTCCACTGCCACCATCTTAGTGCTACCTTCATTTCTTGTGTAGAATGCTGAATTATCCTTCTTATTGATCTGGTCACATCTACTTTTGACTTGCTCCAATCAGTTTCCTACAATGAGGTTGAGGTGATCTCTTCAGTATCTGGTAATAGTCCTTCCTTCTGAAAACAAATCACTACTTCCCATTGTTTTCATGAAAAAGTCCATGTGTTTTTTTGGGTAGTGTGGCCCCTACCTAACTTTCCATCTTTGTTTCTGACTTGACTCCTTGCTATATGAACTCCAGATGTGCTTGCCAAGCATTTTCCTATCAGTGAAGCTTTACAAATGCTTTTCTTGCTGTTTTAAACAAATTTTCCTCTTCTTTCAGTCTAACTTTGACAACTTAATTCCTCTTCATCCTTCAAGTGATAGCTCAGTTATATCTCATTTGGAGACCCCTATTATGGCACTTATTCCTCATAACTTCATTTTTGTGTGTGTATTGATTTGATTGATATTTGTCCATCCTTTCCACTAGATTGAAAGTTCAGTGAGGGCATTGATTCCTTCTCTTTTACATACATTATATATTGAACACATAGTACGCAGTCCATAAATATTTCTTGAGAAAGGTATGGATCTACTTGCATGATCTGGGTATATGTTGAAATTTCTATTAAATAACTTGACTAGGCATGAATTTTACTGGATTATATTTTCCTTTGCTCTGTTTCATAGAAATTATGTTTTTACTGGGTTTGATGTCAAAATAATTTGGATTCTATTTGAATTAAGCACTGAATTAGTGTTTGCATTTCCTTGATTTCACCCTCCTTTAACCTTTTTTGCAGTGATTCCTCCCATAATGGGAGGAGACAGTGATGAAAACTCAACAGATGGTGAAATGTTTGATAAAGATACTCTGGAGGAAGATTCAGAAGGTGCTAGTGAAATGGAGGATGATGAGGACTCTGAAGATGAAATAAGAGTTGGTAGAGCTTCAGATGATGATGATGATGATGATGATGGAGGAAATGAAGATGAGGAGGATGACGATGAAAGTGACAGTGGCCCTGATCTCGCTAGGGGTAAAGGAAATATAGAAACTAGTTCTGAAGATGAAGAAGATATGACAGATTTACTTCCAGAGGAATCTGGCTTTGAGCATGCTTGGAGAGAATTAGATAAAGATGCTCCTCGAGCTGATGAGGTAACCCTTTGGATAAGGATTATTTGTGAAGAACACACATAAAAGTACAATTAGCTTTTATGGATGGTAGGATTGATGTTGTTAAGTAGAAAAAACTTCATTGGTAAATAATACTCTTAATGATAATTATGATTAATACTTCTTGTTTTGGAACATACCTATATTAAATTAGAATTTGTCCAAGTAGAGGAGGGAGAAGTTCTACATTAATAAGTAAAAATCCCATGTAATTTTTAGAAAATACTTGCTTTAGCTAGTAGTTTATATTTCTATTCCTACCACACCTATTAGAAATGCTACAGGGTAACATACTCAACTTCTCTACTCATGCATTGGTGGCAGAATAGCTTTACAAACTTGGTAGGTAAGAAATTCGCTCATGTTATGTCCTGATTCAACAACTAAGAACCAAAGTAAGAGAAAATGCTAATCTGTTGGTGGTTTTATTATTATTTGACTTGTTTGAAGTTTTCTTTGACATATTGAAACCACCCAGAATATTATTTATTAATAATTACAGCATTTGGGGAAAAGACATTCTATTTTTACTATCTTTATTTTTCAACCATTACAAATAATACAGATGATGTAATATTTAATTTTTCTTGTTTTTCAGATTACACATCGATTAGCAGTTTGCAACATGGACTGGGATAGATTAAAGGCAAAAGATTTGCTGGCTCTGTTCAATTCATTTAAACCTAAAGGAGGGGTTATATTTTCTGTAAAGGTGAGAGTTAATTTCATTTTGAACTAAGTATTTCTAAACGTTATAACTTAAATATGATTTTTTAAGTCATAAGTTTTCCTCGATAAGGAAAATAATACGATAATTGTCCAGTACATTTAGGCATGAAACAGAAATAACAGGTATAAATGTTGGAAAGGAAGAGGTAAAATTATTATTGATGAGTTATATGAATGTATACTTAGAAAATCCAAAGAAATCAATTGAAATTTTATCATAATATAAGTTTAATACAGGAATAAGATATTAAAAATAATCTGTAGCATTCCTCATTACTAGCATTAACCAATTAATTAAAAAAATCCTATTTACACTAGCAACAAAAACGTAAAATCTTTAGGAGTTACCTTAAAAAACATATGACCTATGTGAAATAAACTGTAACCCTTGGTAAATTTGAAGAACTACAAATCTTAGTTTTGATACGTGCTATGTGATTGTGGATACTTTATTAATTAATTTCTCAAATGTATTTTGTCATCTGACAAGTTGCTGTAACAATAGTACTTCCTAGGGTAGTTGTAAGAATTAAGTGAAAAGGAGTTCACATTTAGTATTTATACTTAGTATAGTGCCTGAAACAGATCTCAATTATTATTATTCTGTTTAAATATTTAAAGATGCCAATTTACAGTTTTAATGTAGGTTCGATCAAAATTCCAGTTCAAGTGAAAAAAAAAAGGATACAAAATAATCATCTAAAAGAATAAGCAGTTTAGAATAACTGATGAAGCTTTGAAAAATCATTCTAATGTAAGAGGACTCACCCTACCAATTGCAATAAACATTTTATGATACTACAAGAGTTAACCCATTTGGGTAAAAATTAGGGGTACAAGTTTATAGAACAGAATAGGTAGCCAGAAAGAGATTATATTATAATTTAGATCAAAATAAGCTTCTTGAATACATGGTGTTAGGATAAGTGTACAGATCTTTGGAGGGAGTACTTAGTTCAGATCCTCACCTCATAATGGCCCAAATTAAACACCAGATGAAATAAGAAAGAAAAAAATGAAAAATCAAACCACAAAAACAGAATAAAATAGAATTGTATGTTTGTTAAATCTTATGTTTCAGAAGATAGATAATAGGAGGTTCTAGACTTTGGAAAGAGAAAAAAGCTACAAAGAAAGGATCAAAATCTGTGAACTTCATATATTTTTAAAACTTCTATATCAAAATCTATTTTATACAACTCAAATCAATAAAAACTTGGATGCCTTGGTTGATAAATGGTATATTTCAGAGAACTCAAAAAATGTTAACAATTGTAGATTAAGCCCATTAGTATCAAAAGTATGTAAATTAATGCAGTTATATTTCTTGACTCAAAGAAGCCAAAATAAAATACCAAATACTGGTGAGGGTGAATCCTTTTTCTTCTTCTAAGACCACTTCTAATCTGTATGATATGATTGTCATCAGTTCTGCTCTTTTCCTATTTAAGGAATTTCTTTAAAAGTAAGCATTGGATAAATGATATGACATAATAGTGACTTAGAGGTAAGTTGGGTATTACAGCATTGTTTTTCCTCATAATTCATGTTTTATTTATTTATTTATTTTTATTTATTTATTTATTTGTTTTTATTTAAAATTTTATTTTTATATCAATTTTACAAGTTACACAGTTAACACAAGATAATAACTACAATAACAATAAATCTGCTTTAGTTAGTGGTGACACCTCCTCCCTTATTTTTGTTCATTCCTCAATCTTGAGGGATTTGGGATGAGGTCCACTCTGACTGCTTCAGGCTAAGAAGGAATGTAGCTATTATAAGGCACAGGGATGGAATTGTTTTGCTTGCAGTTGAAAATAGTCCTTAGTTTGGGGATGGGACTGGTCCATCATCATCCTGTTGCTAGTTGTCCAGGGCAGGCCTGGAGAACTGGAGGCTAGGAGTTAGCCACGTATCTGCTGGGTTTCAAGACTCAACCAGCATAAGGACAACCCAAAGGTTTTAAGTCTGTGAAAAATATACTTAACAGGTACTTCAAAAATGATAGATTCAAATAAAAGAAGTAGAAGAATCATGATTAAGGGATTTATAAATCAGTATAATTATGTTATATTAGGAAATTAACCTTTACTATATTCCCAGGTGGTGCCCAGCAATAGAGTGTTGATTTTATGTGGCTATGTGGCTTGCCTATGGTGTCTAGAAGTCCTAAGGCCACCAAGGACCTGTTTACTGTGGCAGTTTGTGACTTCTGGCTGAGATCTGCATAAGGATAACCTTGGCAATGACCTCCCAACTCACCTTGAAATCTCTTAGCCATAAAAATATTTTATTTAACATTTTCCCCTTTTGACCAAGGTATTTCTGATTTTGCTAGATAGTTCTGTTATTTTCTAATATGGTTGTACATTGTTTTATTTATTTTTAAAATCACTTTTGTATAGTTCATGAAACTGTTTAATCCAGTCATTTTTATGTATGTGTTTATATTCAGAGATCCTTGAGCTTAGAATCTTGTTTTGCTTTTCTAAATTTTTCCCTTGGATCCTAGAACCATCTTGTCCAGTTGATGTGTGGAGGAAATACTCTATTTCTATTCCCAAACCCTACATCTTTTACTTTCTAGCCAAAATGACTATTTCCTTTTAAATTCTTAAGGATGCATTGGCTTCCTCTAGTGAGTCATCCTTGCTGTTTTCATTGAGTCCAGTTGTGACTTTGATGTTCCAGACCTTGACAGAATTGGATAGTGTATGATAATGAATGTATAAATTACATTAATCTTATTTTTTGTGTTTAGATATATCCTTCAGAGTTTGGAAAGGAGAGGATGAAGGAAGAGCAAGTTCAAGGACCAGTAGAATTATTAAGCATTCCTGAAGATGCCCCTGAAAAGGACTGGTATTAAGTCACTAAGATAAAACTCAACCTTATAAATTCATGTCACTAATTCAGAATTCTGGTCAATTTAATAGTCAGAATTAAAGTTTGCACATCTGCCATTCATATTTAAAACAGGTTGCTAAGCAGATTAAAGTCTGTCAGAAGTGACACACTACACTACATCTACATTTTATATGTATATGTATATTTATGTTTATGTATTCTTGAAAATAACTATTGTGATTTTTGGAAAACATTTCATAATTAAACTGATTTATTGTTACCTCAGTTTTATTACTCTGAATTAGTAAGTTTTCCTTTTTTTCCAGGATGTTGATTTTCATAAAAGTAGCATAGAAACTTTGTTTACCTTCAAATTATATCATTTTTTTTTTTTTCCAATTTAGGATTAAGTAGAAAAATAGAAGTGATAATTTCACCATCATAGTGTAGTATAGAAGTAATTTTAAGGAATTTTTTAAAGCACTAGGTGGAGCTCTATGTACAGTTAATGATTAAATGGATTGGTGGCAGGAAAAGGCAGGTGAAGACGTTCAAAGAATATGTTGTAGTTAAACTAAGCCCATTTCAACTTGACAACACATGAATCTGGGGCAAACATTTTCCAAGATCAGAAATTTCTTTGTAATTAGATCTAATGCTTTCTTCACATATTTTATAATACAGTGATCCTGTCCAGTAGTTTTACTTGAGAAGGCACTATGTGGTAGCAAAAACAAGAAAGCAAAAAACAAAGCAACTGTTCTAAGAAATAAAATGTAATTCCCACATTCTCCTTTTCTAGATAGCACATTCCAATCAAAATATCTAAAGTCTGTACCTTGTCAGAATAATAAATTGACAGAAATATTTAGTGCTCATAAAGGCAAGGTTGAAGAAAAGATGGCTTGGAATTAAGGCCAACTTAAAATAGAGTTTTCTTGAAACAATTACATTTAGTTTTCCAAGGGGCAATAGTTTGTTCCTGTTCCTTTATAAGTATGCTTAATGTTTCTCCCCCCTTTAGGACTTCCAGAGAAAAATTGAGGGATTATCAGTTCAAACGACTCAAGTACTATTATGCAGTAGTAGACTGTGATTCTCCTGAAACAGCCAGTAAAATTTATGAGGATTGTGATGGCCTGGAATTTGAAAGTAGTTGTTCTTTCATAGATCTAAGGTAATCCAGTGTGTGTTTTGCTGTTTTCATCTTGTAGCTCCACATGAATATTGGAAGCACAATATTGGAATTGGTAGTGCTTCATATTGGAATTGGTAGTGTTTCATATTCGGAAGGGTTTTTGCTTTTGGATGAACTGTGTCCTATGGAACATCGCTCATAGCAAAGAAAACTAGAATGAGAAAAGGTGGAAAGTATTGTGTACATTTATGTCCTTTCAGTGTGTCAGCTTTGTTATGGGGACGAGGGGTTATATGCAGTGATACTTCTTTTCAGCTATTCTAGAGCTAGAAACCAAGTGAAGTAACTTTAAAAAATGTTGAAGTAGGGACAGAGAAGTTTGCTAATATCCTGGTTCCTCTAGAACTGTACTCTCCAATACAGTAGCCATGAGCTACTTAAGCCTGTTTCATTTTATTTAATTAAAATTTTAAAATTCAGTTCCTTAGTCACATTAGAGACAATTCAAGTCCTCAGTAGCCAAATGAGGGACAGAGCAAATGCACGACATTGCCATCATCACACAACTTTCTGTTGGAGAGTGCTGCTGTGAATACTGCTTCAGTGAATAGTGTTGCTCACATTCAGACTTGGGCATTATTTTCATCATTATTTTCAGTGAAGTGCTCAGGCTTCACTGAAGCAGGGTTGAAAACCTCAGATGGTTGTGAATGTCAGTTCTAAGGAAACAGGAAGCTGAACTACTGTACCGTTTTATTATTAGCCTGGTCTTTGAACCCAGTGAACCATTCTACTGTGACACTTTAAATGGAAATCACTTCTTTGGATCTCAGGTTTGTTAGAGGCTTTTTGTTCTCAAAGTGAAGTGCTTCTGAAAAAGATGCATTATTTCATAGTGTGGCTTTCACGTTTCAAAGACATGCAGACTGGTTAAAAAAAAAAAATTTTTTTTTTTTTTTATGTCAACTTGGGGCAAAATTTTAACATGCTTATGTATACAGCAAGAAGGCCATGATCTCATCAGACAAGCTATTTCCTTCCCTTTTCTGTTAACCATTTCAATAGGAGGTACCAAACATTTGTTAGAATGTCAGTCTCTGGGTATCTTGAATTCATGTTAACTTGTTCTTTTCAGGATTGTTTTATTTTCTTCCGTTTCTTTTTTGGAACATTGCCAGGCACTGTTAGAATAAACTGTGGTTGAAAACAGTGGCAGTGCCTAGAAAATAAAGGTCAATGACCATGGAAAAAATTTACATTCTCTGTTGTATTTTGTTATACATTACATCAGAAAAGAAAATTGAGTTTTCTGCTGCCACCCAGTTGCCTAAGGAAACCTTTTATCATGTGTCCAAAAGTACAAAACTATGCAAATCAGTAACATTTGAGATTATTGATCTCAGGTGTTTTCTTTTTTTTCCTACCAAGTCTGTGCAAATATTAGCTGGAGGAGGGTATTATGTAGACCTAATGAGCCCTAATTACCCATTTCTACCCATATAATTTTAATACAGTATACAGGATTTGATTTTTTTGTATAGAAACAAAATAGTCTGTGTAAATTACAAAACCTAAATATAATAACAATGGGTTATTTAACCTTTGTTTTCATTTATTTATTTATTTTATTTATTTCTTATTTCCTTTTATTTCCCATTCCCTACCTTAAGAATTGTCAAACAATTGGCAGTGGCTAATTTGCATTTAACATCTAGCTATTTGTGAAATCAAAATAGTAAGATAATAAGATTTTTTAGTCTTGAGGAATCAACTTTAAACTTACCCTTATTTTCAATGCCGCACATGGGTATGATACTTTATATATAGGAGACTTTCTCGTTAATAATTCTATTTGACTTTCACAATATCTTATAGCAAGCTAATGACTGTGCTATCAGAATCTGGGTCTCTGAAATATAAAGGGCTCATGTGTGTTTGCATCTTACTCCTATCACTCCTAATCTAGAGTTTCTTACTATACGAGAGTTCTCTCAAATTTAGTGAACTTATTTATCACGCATATATTTCAGAAATTTGGTGCCAAGATAATTTCTAACATTGTTTGCCTCTTTCTACATGTGTGTTCCGCAGAAACTTTTACATAGCATGTATGTATAAACTACAGCTAATGAGAAGCGGATCCAAACTCCGGTTGTTTATCACTGCAGCATATGTTTAAATGCATTTATTTTTTCTTTTCTTCTTAGGTTTATACCAGATGATATTACTTTTGATGATGAGCCCAAGGATGTAGCTTCAGAAGTGGATATAACAGCATATAAACCAAAATATTTCACATCTGCTGCAATGGGAACTTCTACGGTATTTCTTAACCTTTAAAAATGTGTAGCTTGTCTGTATTGCTTTAACTAGAGACTCTGTGTATTATTTGCTGATAGCATCTTTAGAAATGGAAAGTATTCAAAATTTTAATGTGCAAGCACAAATAAAAATGAGACACAAGTATATTTGCATTTTTATCTGCCACATTTGAACCCATTTTCAGATTTTTGCTAAGCTTGTTAGCCTGAGTCTCTCACCTCTAGTGTTTCTTTTTCCTATTTTATCTTGCCCACACACTCTTGTCCAACAAGGTCCTTTAAAAAGAACTACGTTCGTCATTAATATCCTGTGACAAAGACAAAACCTCTAGCAGAGGCCCCATCTAAGAGTGGGAGCTGCATAGAGAACAGGAGGCAGTCCCCAGACGTATCATGTTTTAGGTGAATTCATGTAATGTTGAGGGTTTACTGTACTTCCAACCAATAGATGGCTTTTGCATTAGTGGCTCTTAATCCTTTTTGGAAAGTGGACCTCACTGAGATTGTGTTAAAAGCAATCACCTCTCTATATCAGATTTCCCATAGTTTGTGGATCTCCTGAAATAAGCAGAACTTCAGGAGAAAAATGTTTTCACTGATTGATAATAATGTTAATTTTTTCAACAGTACATTTTCTTGTTTTTTAAACATAACTAATGCACATGCTGATTAATTTTTATTGCCAATAATGAAGTATACCCTGCATGCAGCAGAGAATTAGGAAGAAGAAGGTACAGGTTAATAGAAATGTTTCTTTCTCCATAAATAGGACACTAGTTGGTAAGCATGTCATTCACGTATTTGCTTTAGCATGTCTTAATTTTTCAAACTTGCTGTTAAATATTCAAGCTAACAATATATGTTCTTTAGCAAGTTTGAGTTTTTAACATTTCCATTCGTGTTTGGTTTTTTCTTCCCCCTCCAATTATTGGTGAAAGGTGGAAATCACTTGGGATGAGACTGATCATGAAAGAATTACAACACTCAACAGGAAGTTTAAAAAGGAAGAACTTTTGGACATGGATTTTCAAGCCTACTTAGCTTCTTCTAGTGAAGATGAAGAGGAGATAGAAGAGGAGCTACAAGGTACTAGATAATCTTTTGGTTTGCTCTTCATTTGTAGACATTTAGATGCGTAAGTGAGAATTGTTAACTGAAATACATTTGGGGCCTTCGCTTAAAGGGAGAACCAAACCAATTCTTATTGTCTGCAAAGCATATTCAAATGCACGTTATTAATTGCATCTGTAGATAGTGATTGAAATTTTATTCAAAAGTATTTTCTTAGCCTGAATTTCTTTAACTATTTTCCTTAAAATCCTGAAGATATCCTTAAAATCTAACAGAAAACCCTCATCCTTTTAGATTTGTCCTTATTTATATAGTAACAACAATTTCTTAACAAATTGCTAAAATACTCTTTACCCCTCCCTTTAAAAAAAATACATATGAGCTTCTTCTGGATTGATAGAATATTTTTTACCTTCCATTGTACCTATCTACCTTGGAAAATAGACTCTCAGCTTTTATTCCTTTAGTTATTATCCTAGAAGTTATGGCTTGCATCCTAAACTTACTAAAGTCTAATAGAAATTATTATTTTTACCCTCCTGGATAATGCAGTGAATTTCAGAACAACTTACATGCTGTTGTGTATTATAATTCTAACTATTTTTTAAAATCCCACAAGGTGTTAATATAATATTTCCATTTTATTTTGCCTTTTTTTTTTTTTTTTTTTTTTTTTTAAATGAGGTACCATGAGCCAGGGATTGAACCTGGAACCTTGTATGTGGGAAGCCTGTGCTCAACCACTGAGATTTCCTATTTTGCCTGCATTTGTGAAGGATATTTTCACTGGTAACGAATTTTAGGTTGTCAGTCTCCTTGTCCCTTCAGTGCATAGATGGTGACATTCTATAGACTTCTGCTTCATCGTTTTTGAGAAATCAGCTGTCAGTCTAATTTTTTTCAGTCTTTTGAATGTCTGTTTTTTTCTTTGGCAGCTTTTAAAAATTTCTCCTTTGTTTTTTGTCTTTCTGCAGCTTCACTCTAATGTATCTCAGGTTTCTTTTTTCTTATTATGTTTGAGATTTGAATTTGTGAAGTAGTATCTTTCATCAGTTTTGGAATATTCCCAGCCATTATCTATTTAGATATTGTCTTTCTCCTCTCTTTCTGGGATACCGATTAAATATATGTTAGGTCTTTTCATTGTATCTTCCATGTCATTACTATCCTATTTTTTTTTAGGAGGTGCCAAGAATTTAACCTGGGACTTCATACATGGGAAGCAGGCACTCAACCACTGAGCTATACCTGCTCCCCTCTGTCCTAAGTTTTTGAATCTATTATCTCTCTTTGATGCATTCTGGATTTTTTATCCTGACCTATCTTCCAGTTTACTAATTCTCTTTTCAGCAGTGTTGAATTTGCTAATAGATCTATTCACTGAGTTAATTTTTGTTGTTTTATTTTTCATTTCTAGAAGTCCTGTGTGGTTATTTTTTCAAATCAATATCATATTTTATAGTTTCTACTCATTGAAGGTAGTTTTAAGACTTTCTGTTATTTCTGTAAACAGAGTAAGCATGTTTTTTATAGTCTGTGCCTGCAAATGTCAATATGTCAGGTCTTCATATGGTGGTTTCTATCATTTCTACAACATCTGTCTTATTTACTTGTGTACCTGGTCAACTCTGTATGCTGGTTGTGGTATTGAAAGTTATTTTTTGGAACAATTGATGTCTGAGATGATATCTTTCATCAGAAAGAGCTTTTCATTGACTTTGGTCAGTCTGGAACCACTTTAGTCCAACTTTAAAGCTTGAGGTTTCCTGTATTCTGTAGGTGAAGCACATCTGCTTGAAGGCTGGTTTACTTCTGGTTGACCCTTGCCCTGAAAATATGCCTCTTTTGGGTCCCTGCTTAGTGTGTGAGTACTGTAGGCCTTCAACTTCTGTCCTTGTTTGGCCCTGCAAAGCTGTCAAAAACTGTGGTTGAGTTTCACAGCTGTTATTTGTGTGAATGAGGTAATGCTCTCAGGTTAAAAGAGGTCTCACATTCTGGGATCATCTCTCTACTGCTCCTTTCTCATTGATTTTGACTTGGTACTTCCTCTCTAATTTGTCAGTTCTTTGAAGCTTTTTTAAAAAAAATCTTTTTGAATCTTTTAAAAAATATTTTATCCAGCTGGATGTCCTCATTGAAAGGATTGACCTAAATTACCTAGTCTGCCATTTATGGAAATAGTTGTTTTCAGATATCTTCATCTTTATTTTTTTTTTTTAATTTTCATGATAGAAATGACTAATGGAGTGTTTTAGATTTTTACATGTTGTTTGCATAGAATAACTCATTTTTGAAAAATAAAGCCATGAAACCTTACCTTTTTCTCTATGCTGCATCTGTCTCTGGAAATTTGGTTGCTTGATGAAATTTGGTTGCTTGATTATAATTTCATGTCAGATTTTGACTAATAGAATCTGTCTATTATCTTCATTCTTCTCTAATAGAAAAGATCCCAATCGTGCAAAATTATGAGTAAGAAGTTGTTTTAGTTTCCTGGCTGCTAAAACAAAACCATACATTGCGTTGGTTTAAGCAATGGGAATTTTTTGGCTCACTATTTTAGCCAAAATTGACGCGTCAGCAAGGTGATGCTTTCTCTTCAAAGACTGGCCTTCTGGAACTGGTGCTGGTAATCCTTAGATTTTCTGTCACATGGCAGCATACATGGCAGCATCTTCTTATCTTCTTTCTGTTTCAGATTCCATTGACTTCCAGCTTTTGGCTGTTCCCCATGGCTTCTTTTTCTGTGTCCAAGTTCCTTAGCTTATAAGGACTTCAGCTGTATTGGATTAAGACCCACCCTCATTCAGTTTGAGCCCATCTTAACTAATACCATCTTCAAAGGTCCTATTTACAAATGGGTTCACACCCACAGAACCAGGGGTTGGAACCTGAACATGCCTTTTGTGGGGGGCATGATTCAGTCCCCAACAGAGGTTTAGTACTGACAGCCAATAAATAACCATAACATTAAGCATAGATACACATATTTTAAATTGGCGGGAATGAATATCCTCACTTGAATTTATAGCTTCAATTTTTTCATAGCTATCTTTTTGCTTTTGTTTATCATTTTGTAGCTTAAATGGCAAATTAAGTAAATCCTAAAATGCTTCTTTAATGTTGCCATAAACTCATTAAACCTTGACTTTCTTAGACCATATAATTGGCCTATCAGTATTTCTTTTAGGCCACTGAAGATATTGCTTGGTTTTTCTAAGTTTTTCATAAAAGACTCCACTTGAACCATCATCCATACATGGAATGGAAAATCATGTTTAATCTTTCTAGTTTCTTTGTACAGACATCTCATATTTAAAAAACCACATAATTGCTTAAGTATTTAAGAGTCTTTGAAAAAGTGTGTGATTTGCAATGGTAGTTATGTTGGGCATAAAAGCCTTCATTTTTTTTTTTTTTTTTAAGGCCTCAGTGACTGTTGCTTATTAAATTTTGGGCATGTAAAGAATTGAGTGACCATTTTGCTTCTCAGCATACACAGAAAGCCAGGTTCTTTTTCATATATTTATGTCCTTTCCCCATAGATGTGAACAAAGACATATTAATTTCCTATCTGCATTTCCTTTGTAACCATATGCTTATATAGTCATTTAGCACTTTTCTGAAAAGTCTGGATAGTATTCCTTCACTAGCAGCTTTGAGATAAAGGAAAGAAAGATAACATTTTATATACCCTTGTGAATATTGGGTACAAATTTTTCAAATAAGTTTCTTTGATTTGTTTGGGAGATCTGAACTAGACTTAAAGATAAAATTATTAGCCTTAGGGCAGCTAACATTGTGAAAAAATAAGCATTTATTTGTCAGTACATTCTTATTAAGAGTGGGCTCTGCTGGTTTCAAATCCTGACTTCACATAGAAACATTACAGAGATTACGTTTTATTTGTTAAAACTTATCAGGATTAATGGCTTTTTTGTTTGAAGTATACTAATTAAGTTTTTAAAAAATGCATTTTTCTTCAGTATTTTAATTGATTGCAAGCTTGCTTTAAGCTGTAACTTAGTACCTTTAGTAGATACATTAGTATATTTGAATGCTTAGAGTTATTAGATGTTCCTGGTATTGTTTGTAAGAGAGGATAGCAGTTCTTCTTGCTGTTACTATTATTTATTTTTTCACTCCTGTAGTATTAAGGTTTTCAGAAAGTGTCCTTGAATTGGAGGAAAACAAATTCTACATGAGCTATCCTACATTTTAGAGCTTCAGAAAGTAAAATACTTAGTACTGGAAAAAATCAATTTAAAGTAGGCCTTAAGAGACTTACCACTAAAATTTCAACCTGGAAGGAGCTTGCTTCTAATTATGTTTTTAGAAGTAAGTTTTTAATAGAAAGAAATACATTGCCATTTTGCTAATTTGTTCCTGATGTTTTATCCATTGAATTACGGGATACATGACAGAATTCCATCCAACATTATTGTGGCACAAAGCACAAACAGGAAAAAAATGAATTTCAGCTGTTTGAGTGAAAATGTGTAAGTGTGATAGGATGGAAAGAATGCCCTGGACCATTTTTTATTCATTTAGGGGGAAAAAATCTATAAAAATATTAATTTAACCAATTTTTTCCATATTACCTTTTTTAAGATTTAAAGACAATCCGTTAACATTGATGTTTCACAGGTAAATGCTTAATAATATCAGACATTTTTAGTGACCAGTTAGCCATAGCTTATAGAAGAGAAGGTCTTCATTATGCTGCATCTAAATTTTCCTTTACTGGAATGTTTAGCCAATTCAATAAGTCTTTATGTTTTGCATTAAAATCCAGGTTCTAATTTTATATTTTTGACTTGGAGAATTACAGTTAAATTGGAGAGCAAACAAACTTTTCGTGGATTAGCTTTTGTTGGTATCTGTTGCCCATGAATTTTATACTGTTGTTTTTGTTTTTAATTATTTTTATAAAATTAGGAAATGGAAAAGTGAATATTTTTCTGCACAGGGAAATTAATTGAATTAACTCCTAATTTATTTGTTTTTATTCTTAATGTATTAGCAAGATCTTGAGAGTAAGTATGCTTCCTCCCCATTAACTCTGGATTCTTAGGTTTGTATGATAAGGAACTGTCTCTGTGTTTCTCAAGACTGAACAGCTAAATTCATGTACCAGGTTCATCTAAAAATATTCAGTCTTTTATTTAATGTAACATTTTAAAGACAATGTCCTGGATGGTAGAGGATATAAAGAGGGATAAAATACCATCCCTGTAGTCTTGCAGCTTAGTAGGGAAGAGAAGTCCTAGGATGTTACATGATGGTGGAGTTGTTTAAGTCTGATTTCAATATTTTACTGTTGCAGTATGTGTAAAAGCATCTTTGGAGTAACTGTGAAATCTAAACACTAGAGTTAGAAGTGAATTATTTCTGTGTACTAAATAGAATAGAATTTTTTTTTTTTTTTTGGGGGGGGTTAGGTGATGATGGAGGCAATGTAGAAGATGGTGGGAAGACAACAAAATGTCAGAAGGAGGATGAAGAACAAATTGTTAAATATAGGCAACTCTTGCAAGTTATTCAAGAAAAAGAAAAGAAAGGCAAAGAAAACAATATGGAAATGGAAATTAAGTGGGTTCCAGGTAAGATTAGATGCTAATCAAATGTCCACTTGTTTTTCTTCATTTGATGGCTTGAGTGCATTCTAGATGCTAAGAAAAGATTAACTCTTCTTTGGAAACAAATGTTAAAAATATTATTTTCCAGAAATGCTTTGGTGAGGAAGTTAACATGGTGTTTACATAACCCATTTAAACTCACAGACTAGTTAGTGGTTTAGACTCTTGCCGGTTTACTCTTGATTGGTTTTTTTGATTACTAACTTCAAATTATTCTTGTCCATTTATGGAAATAGACCTTTCCTAAGTTTGATTCCAGTGTTCTCAGGATATAGAAACTTGAATCCAAGCACTGTGTACCCTAAATTCTTTAGACTTTTTTCATAATATGTAATTCAAAGGTGCCCTTTTCTCCATAACCAGAAGTAGTCCTTAATTAGTCAACTTTCACTAATATGAAATATGTAATACATAGTCCTCCAGCTCAGTTTTACTATGAATAGTCAAAGAAATACAGCATAGTAAGTGATTTTTATATCTTCCATGCAGGGTTCAACATCTTTTTTTAAGGCTAGTTCAATACTAATTAAAACCATGTCAAAGCTAAACAAAGCTTAACTAGGATAAACAGTGATTGTTCTCTAGTGTACACATTTTTCCAACAGTCCTGGACAAATCAGTATATATTTTTATAACCAAAAATTGTTTTTTCAGATTACTACTGTTTATATATTTGTATATATATTTTAAGCCAGTTATATTTTTTGACAAGGATTCAGTTCTTTATTTCCAGTCAGTCTCTAGAAGAAAGAATATTAACTTATAGGAATACAGTTGCTTAAAATTTTTTAATTTGCTTATTTCTGTTTTTTACAACTAGCCTGTTTTTGCAGTAGGAATTAAACATTTATTTGTATAGGTTGGTTTTTATTTGGGAAAAAAAAAAACTGTCTTATTTTTTCTTTGTAATGATTGACTATTGTAGTAAACTTTGTGTTTGTGTGTGTGTGTGTGTCCTGCATATTCCTACAGGAATGTGGTCCTAGGTTATAAACCATTTCTTTTAAATGTTGGGCTTTTATGAGAAGTGGTGGTAAGAAAAAATGAAATTTAAAAGCATATCATATAACCAGTGCCTGGGAGAACTCAGTTTAACCTGGAGAGGAGAAGTCTATAAAGTGACCTAATGGTTATTTTCAAATATTTATAGGATTAAGATGTAAAAGACTTTGTCTTATTATCTGAGAGCTACAGCCAGTAGATAAAAGCTGAAGGAAGGTTGATTTAAATGTAGCATGAAAAAGAATTCTCTAAGTTGTTAGAACTGATCAGCAAAAGAGTGAGTAGGCTGCTTTAAAGTTTGAGTTTCCTTTCTCAGTAAGTATCCAAAATAAGGGTAGATAATCATACTTCAGGGATGTTAGTGAAAAATTTTTTACTTGAGGCTCCAGACTGTATGATTTAAGTTGAATGCTGTCTTTTGAGCCAAATAGGTTATAGTTTAAATTGAGGTGTTGTTAGCTATTTGAGAAAGCAAATTTAAAATAAACTTGATCGAGAAGTTTTATAGTAATATACGTGCCATTATATGGTACTGATATATGACATAGATTTATTATGTCTGTATAATATATATCTATATTAAATAATAATGTCTTTATTAACACAATAGGACAAATACCAAAAAGTGAAATTTATGCTTGTGTCTGTAACTCGAAGATTTAAGTAATATTTTTTTTTTCCTGAGATAAAACCCACTTGGTTGCTGCATATTTTCCTTTTCATATATTCTTGGACACTATTTGCTAATATTTTATTAATGATTTTTGCACCTGTGTTAATGAAGGTTATTAGTGTGGACTTTTAGTTTCTTGCATTGTCCTTGGATATTGGTATCAGGGTAATTCTGACCTTATGAAATGAGTTGGGAACTGTTCCCTCTTCTTTTTAGCAGTATTTTTATCTTGAGTTTTTTATTTGTAGAAGTAAATTAGTATCATGTACAATATTTTGAAAAGGTAAAAATTATCATTTATAATCCCACTTCTAATTTTACCACTGTTATTTTGGAGTATTCCCTTTCAATACTTTCCTTTGAATAAGTTATGACATAGTTATAATCATAGTGGACAGTACTGATTTATATATTTCTATCAGTCACCTAATTGTCACTTACCTTTTTAATCATTACTGAAATGATTAGGTAGATTGTTGTTTGTTTTACCACTTCTCTGTTGTTGAATGTTTAATTGTATTACTTACCTTTTACCACAGTAGACCTATGGCATTGAGAAGAAATGTGTCCTAAGGCCAGATCCAAAACCCACAAGTATCAGCACTTTCTTAGATCTCTTTACTTTCATCACCAGCCAAGTAATTGGCTTCCTTTTGAAAGCCTTTTGATTTTAAAAGTATTTTTTAACAATTTTCTTTTTCACTTTAAAAATGTTTCTGTGCACATAAAGGACTAGTAGAGAGCAGTCAGGTACAAGGAGAAGCTGATGCCGGCAGTCAGGCTCACTCACTACTTAGTTATGTGACTTCCTCTTATGTGACTTCCTCTCTCACACAGCAACTTTACATATGCTGTCGATCAATCTTTGGTTCTCTTAAAAGCAGTGAAAACTGCCAGTGTCAAAACCTCAAATGTTAAATCTGCAGATGCCGAGCATCTACGATGTTGTAAATAATCTATAGCTTTTTCCATATTTTGAGTTTATCCCTCTTATGATCGTTTCTCTGAAGTGGAATTACTAGAAAAGCGCATGAATGCTTATTTGCGACTCTTGAGACTATTGCCAAGTTGCTTTGCAAACGGGTTGTACCAGTAAGTCCTTAACCGTAGTATTTTTTAAAAATAGATTTTTTAAGAGCAATTTTGAAATTGAAAACTTGTGCAGAAAGTTCAGAGTTTCCACATACCATACACCCAACATCTTTCACATGCTAGATATTTTGTGTAAGATAAATGAACTTCTCTTTCTGAACCTCAGTTCACTCATTTAGAAAGTGTGAATAATAGGTCTTTCTCGCTTAATTTGAGATATTTATAAAGCTATCCGTAAAGCACAAAGTACTATTCATGTGTATTTTTGTGGATTTATGTCCTTTTTTTTTTTTTTTAAACGTACTGGGGATTGAACCCAGGACCTTGTACGTGGGAAGCGCTCAACAACCGAGCTACATCTGCTCCCCAGTGAGAGTTGGCTTTTTCGTTTGTTTTGTTTTTAGGAGGTACCAGGGACCGAACCTGGGACCTCGTACATGGGAAATAGGCGCTCAGCCACTTGAACTATATCTGCTCCCGGATTTGTGTCTTAAGAAACGTATGTCCCCCGTAACAATTATCTTGAACCTCAGGACCTTTGTGATGTTATACTTCAGTAAACCACAGAGGGTCAGTATAAGATTATGCTATATCACTCATTGTTTTTTTCTGTGGCTTGAATTTCCAAAACATTGAGCTCTTCAGGAAAATAAGTACTCTTAATCACTAACAGTTGTTGGAGTATGGTTTGGTTTGGTTTAAAAGGAATTCTAGTTTACACTATTTAAACTCTCTGTCTTTTTACATTGGGTTATACAATATAATAACATCAAGAGTTTAATTTCCTAAGGGTAAAGTATTAAGGGAGGCAAATAACAGATAGATGGTTGTAACAATCAAGGGAACGTCTTACTGATATTTTAATTCTCTATGGAAATGTGATATTACAGCCTTATTAATTAGCATAATAAATGAAAATCTTGAATTGCAATTTTTTTTTTATTATAATTCTTTATTTTGATGAATGTGGAATAAAGCTTACTCTCTCAGTGTGCTGCCACAAAGATATTCTGTCTGACTCACTCTGATGATTAGATAAATTGATGCATATGAATGGCATATTGGGACTTCATCAGTGGCTGTACCTCATTAGGGAATTTAATACACATATGAATGAAGTATAATTATTTTTATTTCTTATATATTAAATAACCTTCCTTATATTCGTAGTACAATCATCTTCATTATAATACTTTTTTGTAGATGATACAAGCTCAGTAGAAATAATATTTCTTGAATTCCTTCCAGAATATGAAATCAGTCATGTCATGTTCCTTTATTTATAATCTTAAAAGAGATTAAAATCCTCTGTTTCTTAGTTATCCGTGGTTTAATAGACATAGGTGAAAAAGGATCTCTGATCTCTTTTTGTTCTATTCAGCATGCCCCATTCATTAACTTATCAAATACTTATTAAGCACCTATTATATGCCAGAGACTATACTGGGCACCATAAAAACAAAACATACAAAACTCTGACCTCAGAGATGTTATATTATGGTGAGGGGTAGTCAGATGAAAAACAAGTAAGAAAAATGTTTGAGAAGAGACTAAAGGAATTAGAGGTCAGAGAGTGAGCCATGCAGATATCTGGAGGAAGAGCATATGAGCAGAGAAGATAGCAAATGAGTGTCTTGAAGCTGGAGCTTACTGTGCTTGAAGAACAGCAAGGACAACAGGGGGACTGGAATGGATAGAATGCAGGAGAGACTATTATTTGAGGTTAGAGAAGTAATTTAGGGCTGGATAATGAAGGTCTTGTAGGCCATTATTAAGGCTGTGAACTACTTCTCTGAGTGAGATAAGCCACTGGTGGGTTTTGAGCTAAGGAGTGATAAGATCTGACTTTGGTTTTTAACAAGATCTCTCTGGCTACAGTGTTGAGAGTAGATTAAAGGGGCAGCAAGGACAGAATCAGAGAGGCCAGTCAAGGGCTACTGCAATAATACTGAATTAATGAAGATTGTGGGTGGAACAGGTTTTCAAGAAATCAAGAATTTTCTTTTGGGCATGTTAAGTTTAAGATGCCTTTTAGATATCTAAGTAGACATGTCATGGAGTCAGTTATGGATATAAGTCAAGTTCAGAGCTGAAGATAAGAATTTGGAAGTCACCATTGTATAGATCTCTAAAAGCAAATAGAACGAGTGAATGAATACAGGTAGAAAAGTAAAGAGATCCAAAGACTGATCCTTAGAGCACCCCAGCATTTAAAGGTAGAAGAGGTGAGGAGGGACTTTCCAAACACAGCTGGAAAGAAGCTACCAGAGAAGAATGTGGAAATTCAAGGGAATGACTACCCAGAGATCCAAATAAAGCATTTCCGTGAGAAGATGGGTCAATAAAATACGGACTAAGAATGACCATGGAATTTACCAGTGTAGAGGTTATCAGTGATGGTTCTGATGGAATGGTGGGAGATAAAAGTGACCTGGTTTGGGTTCAAGAGGGAGTGAAGGAAATGAATTGGAGACAGCAAGTAAAAATAATTTGTTTTTCTAAAATATTTGACTATTTGAAAGTTACAGGTACTATAACTATTTCAACATATAACTTCCAAAAACAAAGTCATACTTCTATATAAGTACAATGCCATTATACACTAGAAAAATTTAATATTGATACAATAATAGTCAAATATCTCACTTGTTCCAATAATGTTCTTTATAGTTCTTTCCCAGTCCAGGATCCAGTCATTTTTTAAGTGTCTGCAACAGTTGACTTACAGAAAGTTCCACAATCTGAATTTGTCTGATTGATTCTTCACAATTCAGGTTAAAAGATTTTTTTTTGGGAAGCGGCTGTGGCTCAATCAGTAGGGCTCCCGTTTACCATATGGGAGGCCCCTGGTTCGGTTCCTGGGGCCTCCTGGTGAAGGCAAGCCCGCCCGCACGGCGTGGTTAGCTGACCCAGCGAGCACAAGCAGCAAGGGGGGGATAAATGAATAAATAAATAAAATCTTTAAAAAAAAAAAAAAAAAAAGATTTTGGCAAGAATTCTCCACAAATGATGTATGCTGCCCATTGCCTTATATCAGGAGATATGTAATGTCAGTTTGTCCCATTATTTGTCCTGTTAACCTTGCTTACTCAGTTAAGGTAGTATCTGCCTGACTTCTCCATTTTAAAGGCACATTTTCTTTGTAGTTGGTAAGAAATTTGTGGGATAATACTGTGTGAATATCCTGTTCCCCAACATTTTGCCTGGTGATTTTAGCATTCATTGATGATCCTTGTTTGTCACTTATTGCAAAATGATCATGTTCTATTTCTATTATTCCTTCTACATATACTAACAAGCATTCTCTTGTAAAGTAGAGCCTTGCCCTCTTTTTAAAGTCACAGTTGTCTCATGGTTTGACAACCCTAGAGTTTTCCTATAATGGGTTGCAGAGAAATGGGGAAGAAACTAAAGGGGGAAGTTAAGTCAAGAGAGCATTTTGCTGAGGGGAAAAAAAAAAAAAAAAAGCATTTTGCTTTAAGATGGGAAAAATAACAACATGTTATGCTTCTGGGAATGATCCACTAGAGACAGAAAAAAGTGGTGATACAGAGGAGAATGGAATGTTGCTTTCACCTTGTGTAGGTGAAAGGGATTGGGATTTTTTTTTTTTTTTTTTTTTTTACATGGTGGAGGAATTGGCCTTCAGTGGGTGTGCACAGACAGTTCATCCATTGTGTCAGTGGAGAAGTAGCAAAGTATATAGTCACAGAACTGGTAATGGATAGATGTGATAGATGGTGGTAGCTTGTGGTTCTCTTCTATTTGCTTGTATTTTCTTAGTGAGATAGGAACTAAGGTTACCAACTGAGAGTACAGAAAGGAAGAAGGAGTTAATGGTTTGAAAGAAGGTATGAAATAGTTGTCTAAGCATGGGGAGGGAAATGTAATAGTATTGCTGAGCAGCCATAAGGGTGCACTTGAAGTTCATGGTCATGTAACGTAAGACGAGTCAGCATAGTTATATGTTTCTTTTTAGCCACATTTAATGGTGTGGTTGGTGCAAGCATGGACTCAAGTTGGATTAAACCCGACTAATTTTGTCAGTGAAGTAGGACCAAGCAAGAGAGGGGTAAAGGGACTGATATGCAAAAGAGTGATTATAATGATGGAACATGGAATCTGTGTTGGGTTAGGCAGGAAATGAAGGTTTGTTGAGAGTGAAGGTTGGTGAAAAGGTGAGAGGTTTGTTGGATTGTAGGTTCCTATGAGACAGAAGAGTTGTAGCCTTGAGGAACTCTTAGAGTAAAATGGAAAAATTGGAGCTGGTGGTTGAAGAGTAACACACTGGAAATTAAGATTATGGTGGGATTGCAGTTATTGGTAGTGACAAGATCTATTTTATGACCCTGGGAGTGAGATTCTGAGATGGGGTAGAGTGGAACCATAGGAGCAGATGAGGTCAGTGAACCTTTAATGCCCAGTATATTGGAAGAGTCATCTGTGTGGATATCGAAAGCATCACGAATCATTGTAGGAGTAGCAGAGGCAATGAGCTAGGAGCTAAAGTCTTCAGGACACGAGGGGAGCATCTACAGTCAATAGATAGCTGCAATGAGGAAGTGTAATAGGTGGTGTAATCTGATAACCTGATATCAAAGTTGGGGGCTTTGGGTAGAAGGGCCAGTCGGTGGACTGGAGTTGGCAGCAAGAAACAACAAGTACAGGCCTATGGGACAGAAATATTCACCACCTATGAGGTATGCGAGGGAAGTAGTGTCCTCGGGAGAATCATGTTTCAGTGGACTTGTGGGTAGGTGATTGGACAGAGGGGATTTTGTTAATGACTGACAAAAAAATCCCTATATTGGAAGGGTCATCTGTGTGGATATCGAAAGCATCACGAGGGATTTCACAGTAGGGCACAGTAGAGGGATTTCAGGAGTTAAAGGGTGGGAGGTGTTAATGTTTAGCACTGTTTGGGGAGAAGGGGTGATGTGGAAGTTGTAGACTTCTTGTAGCAAGAAACAAATTGGAGTAAGACGCATGATGAGGTTAGCATTGATGGTCTTAAACTGTAATAATGGTGAGGCAATGAGTGTCCTGGGGAAGATCCTGTCAGGCACACGTAGAGCTCTGGGGCTGCCTTACTCTTGCAAAGGAGGCCTGGAAGCCAGAAGAGAAGGGAGTCATCCACACAAGAGGAGTCTCTCCACTTGACTCCACTGTTGGGGACATGGGGTGGGGTGCAGCTCTTCTTTGCTCATTCCTCCATTCTTTACAATTGTGATCCTATTTCTGTTTTTTGGTATGAGCTCTTTAGACTTTGTTCTTTCCCTTTTTTCCCTACCTTTGTCCTTGAAAATGTTCTGTTCCTGGAGTTGGATTATGGTTATGTACTTTATTTCATATCGTTTCTCTCTTCATTGTTCTGTTGGGAAGTTTAAACACTGAGACATCAGTGACATGTATATGTGGTCATTGTATTATTCATTTTTATTCAGAGATAAAATGTTTTTGAATGAGTTGGGCATTCGCTTTGTTAGGCAGCCCATTTTCAGACATTGTAATTTTCAGACATCTCAAAACCTGTTCACTATTTACTTTTTGGCTATATACTCTGTTTCTTTTTATTGCCAGTGTATCCATTATTTGAAATACATTCACAAAAATGTTCTTTTGGTCAGAACTTTTTAAATAAACAGATGTTTAAGATTTTGAATTGAGCAAGAGGAAAAATGGAAAACCCAAACTTAAAATAAGCTAAAAGAATTTGCAGTCATATTTTGGTCATATTTTGACCGCCCAATTTCAAAATTAATCTTTGTGTATCAGGCAGAGCAGGACACATATATCATAATTGTTTAAAATAAATCTAGGGAAGCGGCTGTGGCTCAATCAGTAGGGCTCCCGTTTACCATATGGGAGGCCCCGGGTTCGGTTCCCGGGGCCTCCTGGTGAAGGCAGGCCTGCCTGCACGGCGTGGTTGGCTGACCCGGCGAGCGCAAGCAGCAAGGGGGGGATAAATGAATAAATAAATAAAATCTTTAAAAAAAAAATAAATAAAAAAAAATAATAAAATAAATCTAATAATTCAAGTCAATTTGAATATACTCAGATTGAGTTTATAAATTAAGAAACAAGAATTTTTTTGTTTGAATAGCTGTACTGTTTTTCTGCATGAGCCTTTATTTAAAACATTTTTGTGAAGCAGTCTTGAATACTTTTGCTATTTTACACAATCTTTCAGAAAATTTGTATTACTACATACACATGAGCAACCATCCTGATTCCTCTTCTTACTGTTTAAAATTTAATATCACAGTTATTTTGCTTGCTATTTGTACTCCTTAGGGCATATAAAGTGGAGTTAAGAGTTAGAAAATAAATTTATATTTAAAATTTGGAGATGACATTTTGATTTTTTTAAGTAATTTTTTTAGATTTTTCATAGAATTGGTTTATTTTGGCTAACATAAATTCTAACTAATATGAATAATCAATAGGAAAGGCAGACAAACTGTGGCTCATTGAGATTTATATTTAGTTCATACCAGAGAGTAATTTTTCCATTTAGTATGTGTCAACTCAACATAGAAAGGCTTACGTATTTAACAGGATACATCCTATAGGTAATTAGCAAAATGGTGTCCTCCTCCTGTTTGTAATTTCTGAGTCTCTCGTGGCAGAGAAACATGTCACCCGATATGCGGGTGGAGGGTTTATTCTTTTCATTGCTAACAAAGCCCCAAATTGGAGTGAACTGAACATCTATTCTTGTATTTGGGACTTGGTTATAGTCATTTGGTTATAAATATCAGAAATATCCTTCTATTTAAGTATAGTCTGTAAGCCTACCCAAAACTATTGTTGTATGACAAGAGATTAATTGCCTGGGTGGGCCTTTTTGCATACATCCTATTGAAACAAAGTTTTAAGGTAGGTTACATTTATTCCATAATTTTTAATATATTAAGTATAGTGAACCAAATTTTGAACACATTTAAACATCTGACCTCTTTTTTGGTATTTTACCAATAACATTGTCCTTATTGAGAAGAGATATTAATTAGACTTTTTTTTAAGATTAATTTATTTATCTCCGCCCCCCCCCAATTGTCTGCTCTCTGTGTCATTTGCTGTGTGTTCTTCTGTGTCTGCTTGTTTTCTCTTTTAAGTGGCACCAGGAACCAATCCTGGGACTTCCCAGAGTGGAAGAGGTGCTCAGTCTTTTGCACCACCTCAGGTCCCTGGTCTGTTGTGTCACTTATTGTCTGTCCTCTGTGTCTCTTTTTGTTGGCGCCATCTTGCTGCGCCAGCCCTCTGTATGCCAGCACTCCACCTGGGCCAGCTCTTCACTCGGGCCAGCTTGCTGCACGGGACAGCTTGCCTTTACCAGGAGGCCCCGGGAATTGAACCCTGGACCTCCTATATGGTAGATGGGAGCCCAGTCACTTGAGCCACCTCTGCTTCCCTAGACTTCTTTTTAATTTTAGGTTATATTAGTAATTTTGTAGCTGGTCTCAGGACAAATGTTTTTTTTTTTTTTCCTTTACATAAGTGGATTGTTAAATTTTATACTGAAAGAATGTGGTTTTATCATTTTTCTTAAAAGTACATATAGTTTTAAAAGTTATCCTCTTTAAGAAATAACTTTATAGGAAGTTTTTATTGGATGTAATTATGCTATAACAATAAAAATTACTTTAACCATAACAGTAAGATACAATTGACTTAGAATTTTCTATTTTTCATAGACATGATGACTCATTTGAAACATCTTCTGTTTTAAAAGAAAAATCTCAACCTAAGACTCATAGTATTGAGGATCTAGAATATCATATTTTCTTCAGACAACATTTGCAACGTTCATAACAAACTATATTATATCCTTGTACAGAGGTATATGCAATACTTATATTATAAATCCTCCTGAAATGAACAAAAGAATTAACAATCAGAAAAATGGGCAACTGATATATAGACAGTTTACAGAAGAAAAAAACAAATGCCTATAAAAATATGATTGCGAAAAACTGTTCAACCTTATTAGAACTCAGAAATGCAATTAAAATAATGATACAATTTTCTACTATCACTAAATTCACCAAAAATATGAAAGATTGTTAGCATATTAAAAAGGGACGGGTAAATCCTCTCTTCTGCTGTTGGTGAGAATGCCGTTTTCATTGAGGTACTTTGGCAGTCTTTATCAAAATTGTAAATGCCCACGCTCTTTGTTTCAACTGGTCTACTTCCACGAATCAGGCCAGAGCCAGAGCACGGCATGTGGGTATTGAAGGTAGGCTAGTAATTTGGCATCCCTTTCAGCTGTTATTTTTTAAAGTTTATTGCTATGTTAGGGAAGAACAAAGAATGAGGACCACCAGTCATCTGTCACAGCTTCTCCTCTGTTGTCCTTCGCAGTTGCGTGCTAGCTCCAGCAGCAGCCTGGTGGTCTACTGTACCACCCTCTTTAGAAGGCATTGTAACTTGCTCCAAGCAGATAGCATACCGTCCCTTCCAAACCTACACAGCTTTGTTCCTGAGTGTTATGATGGTGATTAGAATTTTCTCTCTTTCTGCATTTCCGGTGTTGGCTGAAAACCCTTGTGGACTATGGCCCATCCACCCACCCCAGTCTACCTCTTAATCTGGCTTTGCTGTACAAGGATGTCCATTCCAGCACCATGGGTTATATTGAAACGTAGAAACAACCTGAATGTCCATTGTTCTATAAAAGCACAAGTTACAACTAAATGTATGGTGTGACCCCCATTTTTGCATAAATATATTTAAGTTTTTGCTTATGCATTGGAGAAATAGTTTGGGGTAATATCGGCATGACTGATCAGAGTAGATATTTCTGAGGGTGATAGAGTTGGAAGTGGGAGGAGAATGAAGAAACTTTCGCTTTTTACTTTTTTTAAGTTTAAACTCTGGCAAAAAGCATATATCATTTTTGTAATTAAATTGTGCAGCTAAGTAGGATTGATTCGTTGGTTGGTTGCTTTTAAGAGCCAAAGAGGACCTCGGAGTTCATCCATTGATCCTGTCGTTTAAATTTTTAAAAAGTAAAATAAAATAGGACATTGGGCAAGGCAATGAGGGGCCTAGTCATGCTCAAGAAACCCCAGGCTGCTGCTGGCAAGGAGCAGACCTTCCTAGAACAGGACTGGACAAAACCAGGAAGATTTCTTGAGTCTTTTACCTGTTTTGATAGCAGCAATGTGGCATCAAAGAGCCCTTATCTTTCCCTCTTCATCTGCTCCACCCTTCCTCCCTTTCCTTGTTAATCTTTTGATTGAAATATGACTAAGATACTGAATTCCAATATCCATCATTTCTTATTATCTCCTGTGTGTGTGACATTCTTCTAAGCACCTTATATTTGTTATCTCTTTCTATCTCCACCGCAACCATGTCAGAATTGTGGTTGCCATGGTCATGGAGAGAGTTGTGATGAGGAGGAAGCCAAGGTCATAGTGTACTGTCATAATTTGTACAGAGTCACCCAGCTAGTACATGGCTAGGATATTAAACGTAGATGCATTCTTCTTCTGGAAGGGCTTTGTAAGGTAATATGCTAGAACTTCATATTGCACAATAAACATTTGAATCATTTGTGGAATGTGTAATAAAAAAATTTTTTTTTAGGATTATCTAAAACCATTGCTAGTACATTTTCTCCATATAATTGCCAGTAAATTTCTCAGTGTTTCCTGGGTTGTTTGAAAGGTTAGTTGCTCCCTTAATAATATTAAGATTTTAAAATAATAGCAAAAGATTTTCCAAGAAGCAGAAACTAAGGATATTTTTATACTAGCAGTTGCAGAAAGTGCTAAAATTCCCAAACCTTATGAAGTTTTCTGTTAATTGAACTATTTTTTTTATCCCCATACAATCCCAATTAAATATGTAAATCAAAAAGGGCCTCTGGTTGCAAGCATGAAGGATGATTCTGTTAATGTCTTCCTTCCCTCTCTGTACGTGCTTCACTCAGTTGTACTGTTTGCATCTGCAGCCACAATTTCCAGACCATAGGGCTTTTTCTGACTTTGCCTTACAATCTGCCTAAAGTCACTTCAAGAAGAGAGACCTTCCTTCATTTCTGCTTGTTGCACGTTTTGTTTTCCCACAGCCCACAACTATGCCCATTTGTTTGAAGTTGTAAATTCTTTGGTCTTTAAAGCATAACTTTTGCCTATTCTATCTGTGGTTGTCCCACATCTTTCTGTTTATTAACTGCCTGGCTAGCAAGCTATCATTTTTCTTCACACGTGTTCCATATGTGATTTTAACAGAATTCACTCCGACTACTTATTTTCAATAGTTTCATTATTGCTGCCTTTTTTTTAAAATTGAAGGTCATATAACCTATAAACTTATTGCCATAACACAATTGTTTTACATAATATTTTCTGCAAGTATACAGTTGGTCATATTATACTCCCATTTTGCATTTTGCTCTTTTTGACATGTTTCTCAGTAATCTTTATAATCATAATGCCTGCGTTATATTCCATTGTGATTCTGACTTATAAATTATGAATCAGTCCCCTGATGTTGTAGTTTAGGTTCTTTCTAAATGGATAACATCATAACCTCGTTGAATTTTCTTAGGAATAAAGTCCTTAGAGTGGAACATGTTCATGTCTCTTATTGAATATACTTTTTTAAAAGGGTTCTGTTAATTTCTGGTGCTAATATTATACACAAAGCCAAATCTAGTTTCTACAATAGATTCAGATTTTGAAGCCACATAAGGAATAGGGCATAAGTACTTTTTCTATAAGTCTTTGGTTTGATATGCCATATTCCTGTGCTCTGAAAATTTTGCCAGCCTTTCTCAGTACTTTTCTTTTAGACTATTAATAGACAGTTGATCATTGATTAAAATGCAGTGATAACTCTTAGCTCTGGGGTCCAAGGTGAAGTCACTTAAAACTACATGGCTGATTCTGGAGGTTAGGCATGCTGAATCTGCTGATTTCACGTGGAAAGTGCCCTGTATTATTTCTCACACATTGACTGTTTGCCTGATACAATCTACTTAGGAAAGAGTGTGAGGGTAATTTACTTCTTTACTTAAATCTTTTTTGAAGGTGGGTGTAAGAGCTTTCATCAGATGAGCTCAGTGAGATATATCCTTAGTTCAAACCACTCATTCAGTGACATGGAAAACTTTTTTCTGTAAAGTTATTTGGCTTAAACTTGAATATTGGATCCTAAGTGTACCAAAAGATGAGTGCCAGTAATTTGATTTGGGTGAGTCCCCTTCCGTGTTTAGAATAATGTGCCATACTAGTATATTGAAGCATGTACTTTGAAGGTATATGCTTCCCTGAGAATTGGCTTGCATTAATTAGACAAGTCTGTCTGCATAGGATTTAATTAAACTTTTCCTACACATTGTCAGATTAGATTTTCATAAAATATATTTCATTTTAGGTTCCTATCACTCCTTTCTGTAAAAGTACAGGGAGATTAATTTTTTTTAAAAAGTTATTTGGATGCATAAGTTTGATCCAGAAGAGGGAATTTTCCCTGAGAATGACTTTGTGCTCTCACAGACTACATAGGGTATACAGGCATTTTGGTCTGCAGCCATGGTCGTGTGTCTTGAGGAGAATGGCTTGGTAGCCTGCCTTTTGATCAGTGGGTTCTAAAGGTTTAAAAAAAAAAAAAAACATGGAGGAAGTCTTTTTAAGTATTTGCTGTTAGACATTGCAAGCTTCTAGGTGTGCATTATATTAATTGGTATTCCAAGAGTCTAATATCTTTTTGGACCCAAAGAATGCTTGACCTATCATAGATTTCTTTAGTAGATTCTGTCACTAGAGACTGCATCAGAATAGAAACAGAAACATTGCTTGCTTGTAAGACAAGCAATGGAAATATTGAAGTTCTAAGTTTTAATGTTACTTTCATTCTACATTACTCTCATTCCATATATTTTTTTTTATGTTGCATAGAGGACATTGCCAATAAAATAGACTTTGAGTTCATTACAAATATTAGAAAAACTGAAAGATTAAACCTTAAGTGATACTGTGTTTCAGAGACTTGCAACTGTTATTCTACCAGTGTATTACAGAATACGGAAATATTGATGCCCTTGGGCCAGCCAGAGCCCCCAGGCCAACCTCCTTCTTCAGTGCCTCCTCCATTTACTCCAGTGTACCACACAAATGTTACCATTTTCTATGTCTACTATGGTAGGAAAAAGTTTGGGAAAACACTGCTTTTGTAATAGTTAATTGGAAAATCTTAATAAAAATAATCAGAATGTATGAGTAACATATATAAACTCATACCAGTAAGCGTGGAAGAAAATATTTAGATTACAGCAAACAAATTCTAGCTTGAATTAGATGTAACTAACCGTTGTAAAGATTGTTAAATATTGAAATGCTAGGGAGGTTTAAGTGTTTTTCATTTCCCTTTTATTTTTTTGTAACAGGGAAGTTTTGTTTTTTTTAATTGACCTAGAAATGCCATTTTGGTTGGAACCCCATCCTCAGAATATCTTTATATATTAATGGCTTTTGTGGTCCTAAACTCTCCCAGGGAGGAAAACAATTAGACCACCCCCAGAGTTTCAAGTTGCCAGTTTTCAGGTGGATTTTTGAAATAAATCTATAGAATGGGGGACCTGCTTATAATGAAATTTGGGGTAGTCTACTATCCCAGTCTACTGTGATCATAGAAGGAGCATAGAGGATTTGCAGTCAGAAAATCTGGGTTTAAGTTCCTATTTTAGCAGTTCCTTTTTTTAATTTTATTTATTTATTTTTTAATATATTTATTGTGGTAACATATATGCCTCTTAAAATCTCCAATTTTAACCACTTGCAAATACACAATTCAGTGGTGTTAATTACATTCACAATGTTGTATTGCCATCACTGCCATCTATTACCAAAACTTTTCCATTACCCCAAACAGTAATTCTGTATGCATTAAGTATTAACTCCCCATTGCCCACCGCCATCCCTGCTGACATCAACCTTTTTTTTTTTTTTTTGAATCAAACAATATGTTACACAATATATTTGGTTCATAGTAATGCATTCATACAGTATTTGTTTTTTTGTGTCTGGCATGCTTCACTCAACATAATGTCCTCCAGGTTGATCCATGTTGCTGTAAGCTTTACAACTTCATTTCTTCTTACAGCTGCATAATATTCCATCGTGTGAATAGACCACAGTTTGTTTATCCATTCATTGGGCAATGGTGAATAATGTTGCTATGAACATCGGTGTGCAGATGTCTGTTCGTGTCATCTGATAGGTGTGAAATGATATCTCATTGTAGTTTTGATTTGCATTTCCCTAATCATGAGTGATGTTGAGCATTTCTTCATGTGTTTTTTTGCCATTTGTATTTCTTCTTTGGAGAAATGTCTATTCAAGTCTTTGGCGCATTTTTTAATTGGGTCATTTGTCTTTTTATTGTTGAATTGTAACATCTCTTTATATATCCTGGATATTAAACCCTTATCAGATATGTGATTTCCAAATATTTTTTCCCATTGAGTCGGCTGCCTTTTCACCCTTCTGACAAGTCCTATGAGGTGCAAAAATGTTGAATTTTGAGGAGGTCCCATTTAGCTATTTTTTCTTTTGTTGCACGTGCTTTGGGTGTGAGGTCCAAGAAACCACCACCTACTACAAGGTCTTGAAGATGTTTCCCTACGTTTTCTTCTAGTAGTTTTATGGTCCTGGCATTTATATTTAGATCTTTGATCCATTTTGAGTTGATTCTTGTATGGGGGTGAGATAGGGGCCCTCTTTCATTCTTTTGGTTATAGATATCCAGTTCTCCCAAAACCATTTGTTGAAGAGACTGTTTTTTCCCATCAGCGTGGGCTTGGTAGGTTTGTCAGAAACCCATTAACTGTATAGGTGAGGGTATATTTCTGGATTCTCAATTCTATTCCACTGATCGATGTGTCTATCTTTATGCCAGTACCATGCTGTTTTGACCACTGTAGCTTTGTAATATGTTTCAAGGTCAGGCAGTGAAATTCCTCCCACATTGCTCTTCTTTTTTAGAAAGCTTTTGGCTATTCGGGTGCCCTTACCCTTCCAGATGAATTTGGTAATTGCCTTCTCTAATTCTGTAAAGTAAGCTGTTGGGATTTTGATTGGTATTGCATTATCTATAAATCAGTTTGGGCATGACTGACATCTTCACGATATTTATTCTTCCAATCCATGAATACGGAATGTCTTTCCATTTGTTTAGGTCTTTTTAAATTTCTTTTAGCATTGTTTTGTAGTTTTCTGCATATAGGTCCTGTACTTCCTTGGTTAAATTAACTCCTAGGTATTTGAGTCTTTTTGTTGCTATTGAAAATGGAATTTTCCTCCTGATTTCCTCCTCAGGTTGTTCAGTACTAGTGTACAAAAACATTACTGATTTTTGCGTGTTGATTTTGTATCCTGCCACTTTGCTGAACTCATTTATTAGTTCAAGTAGCTTTATTGTGGATACTTCAGGATTTTCCAAATACAGGATCATATCATCTGCAAACAGTGAGAGTTTTACTTCCTCTTTTCCTATTGGGATGCCTTTAATTTTTTTGTCTTGTCTAATTGCCCTCGCTAGAACTTCTAATACAATGTTGAATAACAATGGTGACAGTGGGCATCCTTGTCTTCTTCCTGATCTTAGGGGGAAAGCTTTCAACCATTCCCCATTGTGTATGATGTTGGCTGTGGGTTTTTCATATATGCCTTTTATCATATTGAGGAATTTTCCTTTTATTCCTATCTTTTGAAGTATTTTTATCAAGAAAGGATGTTGGATTTTGTCGAATGCCTTTTCTGCATCTATTGAGATGATCATGTGGTTTTTTTCCTTCAATTTGTTAATGTGGTGTATTACATTGATTGATTTTCTTATGTTGAACCAGCCTTGCATACCAGGAATAAATCCCATTTGTTCATGATGTGTAAGTCTTTTGATATGCTGTTGGATTCGATTTGCAAGTATTTTGTTGAGAATTTTTGCATCTATGTTCATGAGAGAGATTGGTCTGTAATTTTCTTTTCTTGTGGAATCTTTATCTGGCTTTAGTATTGGGGTGATGTTGGCTTCATAAAATGTGTTGGGTAATTTTCTCTCCTCTTCAATTTTTTGGAAGAGTTTAAACAGGATTGGTGTTAATTCTTTTTGAAATGCTTGGTAGAATTCACCTGTGAAGCCATCTGGTCCTGGACTTTTCTTTGCTGGGAGATTTTTGATGACGGATTCAATCTCCTTAATTGTGATTGGTTTGCTAAGTTCTTGTATATCTTGTAGCATCAGTGTAGGTTGGTTGTGTGTTTCTAGAAATTTGTCCATTTCATCTAGGTTGTCTAGTTTGTTGGCATATAGTTTCTCATAATATCCTCTTATGATTCTTTTTATTTGTGAGGTCATTTGTAATCCCCCCCCCCCCTTTCATTTCTGATTGTATTTATTTGCATCTTCTCTCCTTTTTTCTTTGTTAGTCTAGCGAGGGGTTTGTCAATTTTATTGATCTTCTCGAAGAACCAACTTTTGGTTTTGTTGATTTCCCCTATAGTTTTTCTGTTCTCATTTTCATTTATTTCTGCTCTAATCTTTATTATTTCTTTCCTCCTGCTTGCTTTGGGATTGGTTTGCTGTTCTTTTTCTAGTTTCTCTAGTTGTTCAGTTAAATCTTTGAGTTTGGCTCTTTCTTGTTTTTTAATATAGGCATTTAGGGCTATAAATTTCCCTCTCAAAACTGCCTTCGCTGTATCCATTAATTTTGATATGTTGTGTTCACATTTTCGTTTGTCTCAATATATTTACTGATTTCACTTGCAATTTCTTCTTTGACCCACTGAATATTTAGGAGTGAGTTGTTCAGTCTCCACACGTTTGCAAATTTACTTTTTTCCTGTCTCTTATTGATTTCTAGTTTAATTCCATTATGATCTGAGAAGGTGCTTTGTATAATTTCAGTCTTTTTATATTTATTGAAAGCTGTATTGTGACCTAACGTGGTCTATCCTGGAGAAAGATCCATGGGCACTTGAGAAGAATGTATAACCTGATGAGTTTGGATGCAGTGTTCTGTATATGTCTGTTAGGTCTAACTTGTTTATCATATTGTTCAAGTTCTCTGTTTTCTTGTTGATCTTCTGTATAGTTGTTCTATCTAATGATGTGAGAGGGGTGTTGAAGTCTCCGACGATTATTGTAAAGATGTCTATTTCTCCCTTCAGTTTTGCCAGAGATTGTCTCATATATTTTGGGGCACCCTGGTTAGGTGCGTAGATATTTATGACTGTTATATCTTCCTGGAGGATCGTCCCTTTTATTAATATATAATGACCTTCCATATGTCTTATCACTTTTTTGCATTTGAAGTCTGTTTTATCTGATATTAGTATAGCTACCCCTGCTCTTTTCTGTTTACTATTCGCGTGAGTATCTTTTTCCAACCTTTTACTTTCAGCCGGTTTGTATCCCTGGGTCTGAGGTGAGTTTCTTGTAAGCAGCATATGGATGGCTCATGTTTTTTTTATCCATTCTGTCAGCCTGTATCTTTTGATTGGGGAATTTAATCCATTCACATTCAATGATATTACTGGAATGCACTACTTATTT
This sequence comes from Tolypeutes matacus, assembly GCA_026826555.1. Taxonomy (NCBI): domain Eukaryota; kingdom Metazoa; phylum Chordata; class Mammalia; order Cingulata; family Chlamyphoridae; genus Tolypeutes; species Tolypeutes matacus. Next base: position 3,079,730 of record JAKSZT010054001.1, read on the forward strand.
CCTCCATTTTATTCTTTGGTTTTCATATGTCATCTTGTTTTTGTGTCTCTCTTTACTCTTTTGGTTATCCTTTCTGCTGTTCTTTCTTCTATACTCTCCTCCAAGCCTCTCTCTCCTGTCTTTTTCTTTCAGGTTCTAAGGCTTCCTTTAATATTTCCTGCAAAGGTGGATTCTTTTTCGCCAACTCTCTTAGTTTCTGTTTGTTTGTGAATATTTTATACTCACCTTCATATTTGAAGGACAGTTTTGCTGGATAAAGAATTCTTACCTGGCAGTTTTTCTCTTTCCGTTTCCTAATTGTATCATACAATTGTTTCTGAAGAGAAGTCTGCACTAAGTCTTACTGGACATCCCTTGTATGTGATCGTTTGCTACTCTCTTGCTGCTCTAAGAATTTTCTCTTTATCTTTGACATTTGACATTCTGAGTAGTATGTGTCTTGGCGTAGGTCTATTTGGATTTATTCTGATTGGGGTATGATGTGCTTCTTGGACATGTAAATTCATTTCTTTCTTGAGAGTTGGGAAATTTTCAGCTGTTATTTCCTCAAATACTCTTTCTGCCCCTTTTTCCTTCTCTTCCCCTTCTGGAATTCCCATGACATGTATGTTGTTGCGTTTTGTGTTGTCATTCAACTTTCTGAGCCTCTGCTCAATTTTTCCCATTCTTTTCTCTGTCTCTTCTTTTCTATCTTCAATTTTAGCTGCTCCGTCTCCGGTATCACTTATTCTTTCTTCTATCACTTCGAGTCTGCTGTTGTATGCCTCAAATGTGTTTTTGACTTCACCTATTGTGTCTTTCAATCCCATGAACTCCATTACTTTTCTCTTCAGGATTTCAAATTCTTCTTGGCATTCGCTCAATATCTTGATGTCATTTATCTCTTCAACTATATTGTCTTTCATCTCATTAATTTGATTTTGGATATTTGTGCTTATCTCACTGATTAGTTCTCCCAAATTCGGCATCTCTTCTGGGACTTTGATGTATTCCTTTTCTTGGGCCATGTCTTCTATTTTCTTAGTATGGCTCGTATTTTTTTGCTGGTGTTTAGGCATCTGGTTAGGTTGTATTTTCCTTAGATCCTCTCTCTCTTTCTCTTTTTTATGGTTTTAGTGGCAGAAGGCTGTGAGTTACCACAGCTCTTTGATTTTTAGCTCAACCTTGATTGTTAGGATTGTCCTACTGGTTGCTCAAAATTGGGCACTGGACCAAGTAATTGGTTGTAAAGTCGTTTCCTAGGGCCTTGGGCAAGAAGGCTATAGAGACCAGGAAAAGCCTCTCCTATTTATTTTTAATTTTCTTATGTGTACTTCCTTGGTCTGCCAGGACATGGCACTCATTGGCAGCTCTCAACAATGCCTGGTTGGAGTGTATTTGTTGTGACACAGACCAGATCAGTGTGATAGAGCTTCCTGTCTGGGGGCTAAGAGCCTTCTAATTCAAACTTTCTGAGGCAGTTCTCCAGTCTTCTCTGGTAGCCGCCTCCCTTTTCCCAGCTAGGAAATATTTCTACTCCCCTCTGAATCCTCAACAATCAATCCCTGTTAGTAGAGGAGGAGATTGGGAGGTTTGTATATCTTAAACCCCTTACACGCTCCAAGGCAAACAATGGCGCAGCCCCACCCGGCCTGGAAGGGCTCTCTGGACAGGGTAGACCAAACCTGGGAGTCAAAGCAGGCTCTCTCTCCCCTCTCCTGTGGAGTCCTCAACAATTAGTCCAGGCTAGAAGAGAGGGAAATTGCGAGGGTCAGATTTCTCCAGTCCTTCCTAGGCTCCCAGGGCAAACCACCCTGTGTAAGGGTCCGTGGGGTTCTGCAGCCCAAATTTGCAGGTTAGAACCTGAGTCAGCCTTAGGCTGTGTCCCTTTCTCTCCTCTTTCCGGGAGTGGTAGATCTTTGGAGCCCCCTCTTGTCCAGAGGCCCGAGAATTCTGAGTGTGGGGGAGGCTGCCGGCAGCAGCAGTCACTGCTGGTTCCAATTCACCTGCTGGTTCCAACTCACAGTTCTGTTGTTGCGATTTCCCTCTTTTGTCCCTCTCTCCTCTGGGTGGTGTGCAGCCTTCACCTGCTATCCTAAACCCTAGAAGATCTTTTTCGGGGCTGTTTCAACCTGTCCTCTAGCTATTTTTCTGGAGAAGAGATTCCCATGTCTTTCTAGTCCACCATCTTCCCGTAAGTCCAGTTCCTTTGTTTTAAATGACAAAAGGCAGGGAAAGCTGGCTTAGTACACATTTGTCATCTACTTCTTTTTTTTAATTGATGTTTTATTGTGGAAAAAAATCATAGATACAAAAGATATACATAATGTATATACACAGTTTAAAGAAACTAATAAAATGAGCACCTGTGTACCCAACTTAAAAAAGAACATTACCTATGTCTGTAGTTCCCTGTGAGATTCCCCAATTACATTCTACTCCTTCCCCTAACAGAGGAATTTAGGAAACTACATTTTGTGCTCATCATTCCCTTTATTTCTATGTAGTTTTACTACACACGCATGTATCCACAAACAGTCTGTATTTAATTTTGCTTTATAAAAACATCCTGTATGTATTCTTTTCTAACTTGGTTTTTTGCTATTAACGTTCTGTTTTTTAGAGTTACATATCTATGTTCATAGATGTGGCTGTGGCCAATTCATTTTCACTGCTCCATAGAATTCCATTGAACAAATATATCACAATGTATCCATTCTGTTGCCAGGCTATTGTAGTTTATTGCTATTATAAAATGCCTTTGTGAATATTCTTGGACTGGTTTCACCTAGGTATATGTGGAATTTCTTGGGGATATATAGAATTTCTTGGTTGTGGTGCAAGCTCATTATTACCTTTGTCAGATGGTGATCACACACTATGGGAAAGGAGCATAACGCTGAGATGGAGGCGAAGAAGTTTTGTTCAGTGGTGGGAGTGGATAACATTTTAAATAGGAGAGTCGGGGAAGGATTCATTAACAACTGAAATTTGACATTTGAACAAAGACATAATGGAAATGTTGGTGCATGTCATGTGTTATCCTGGGAAAGAACATTCAGGCAGAGGAAACAACAAATGCAAAGACCCTGAGGGGGAAACATTTTTGATGTGTCCAGGAATAATGAGGAGGCAAATGTGGCCAGAGCACAATGAGCTGGGAAGAGGAGGGAAATAGATAAAGGTCAGAGTGGTAGCCAAATCACAAAGGGTTTTTTAGTCCTCAGGATAGACTTTAGGGAAACAGAAGTGTTTGGCATGACTTGATTTAGGTTTTTAAAGGATTACTCAGGCATTACCTAATTACTAATGAGGAAGAGCACTTCTTCATGTTTCTTCATCTGTGAAATGCCTGTTCATAGCTTTTGGCCATTTTATATGTAACATTATTTGTTTTTTGCCTTATCAATTTATTGGAGTTCTTCGTATATTATAGATTGGTTTTTTTATCAGTCAGATGTTTTGCAGATACCTTCTCCTAGATTATGATTTGTCTTTTTTTCTCTATAGTGTCATTTGAAGAACAGACATGATGTAGTAAAACTTGTTAAATTTGTCCCTTAATTCTTACATAGCTCTGGTACACATAATTGGAATAATCCTAATCCTTGGATCAAGATAATCTTTCATCATTGGTCAAGCATGGCTCTTTTTTAAAAATTTTTTAAATTTATTTTTAATTATTAAAAAGTGAGTCCATCACACACTACAAAAGCTAGAAGGAGGGATGTGGGGGCAGAAGAGTGGATATATAATTACCTTCCAGGGATTAGAATATGGGAAATTAGAGGAAACCTGGTGATAAGGGACTTTTTATGGTAATCAAAATGAACAGATAAACGGCAGAATGAGATTATTCCTGGTAGATTCAAGGTAGGTTGTGCAGGTAATGCAGTGAATATTGAGGATTAGTGAGGGATAGTAGTGTGCTTTTGTCATGGATGAACCAAGCCATTCCCCTTGTTAATTTATTTCTGGGGAAAGGCAAACTGAGTTTTCCTTGACTTCCCCTTGACTCCTGTTGACAGAGTTACTAGTAAAGAAGCAGGTGTAATTTGAAGAAAACATCTTAATCCTGAGACCCAGGGCCCACCCATGAACCCTGTTAGAAAAGGGGTGGCTTTGTGCCACAGTGCTGTCTTTTGTTCTTGACTTTTTAAGATCTTGTCCTTATCTTTTAAGTTGTTTTAGAACTTCACTGTGATGTATCTAGGTCGTTTGTTGTTTGTTAGTTTTAATCCTTCTTGGAATTATTTGAGACCCTGAATCCTGAAGATTAATGTTTTCATTGCCTGAAATATCCCTAGCCATTTCATCTTAAAATATTACCTTTCCTTATTTTTTTCTTTCTCCTTCTGGAAGTCCCATTTGATATGTGTGGTACTTTCTCACTCTATCTCATAACTTTATATTTTCCATACCTTTAAATCTATACAACATGCTGGATAATTTCCTCAGTTCTCTCTTTCAGTTCATTAATTTTTTTTTTCACCTCTGTCAAGTCTACTGTTTAATTTCAGTTATGTTTTTTTTATTTCAGGAACTTCTAATTTTTTTCCCATTCAAATGTGTCTTGTCCCTTTTGAGAGTATAATTTTTTTAATTTCCTCTTTTATTTCTTTAAATGTGCTTGTTTTATATTCCATATCTGATAATTCCAAAATCTATACTCTTTGTGCGTCTGACTTGTAGTTTTTGTTTCTGCTTATTCTGGTTTATGGTAGCTTGTCTATTTACTGAATTTTCTTAACTTTTATTTTGAAATAATTTCAAATTTACAGGACAGTTGCAAAAATTATACAAAACCTATACAGAGAACTCCATTATACCCTAACCCAGATAGCCAGATCTGTCACTTTTAACATTTTGGTTCATTTGCATATCATTCTATCTATCCCTCCCTCTACCTATCTGTCTATATCTGTCTTTTTCTTAAACGTTTGGAAGTAGGTTGTAGACATCGTGTTCTTAATTCTTCCATGTATATTTCCTAAGAACAAGGATTTTCACTTATGTAATCACCTTATACTAATTAAATTCATGAAATTTAATGTTGATATAAAGCTTACAGTCTATCTTCCAGTTTCATTTAAGTAGAATCACAAAATATCTGTCCCTTTATATCTGACTTACCTTACTCAACATATCTTCAAGGTTCATCCATGTAGCAGCATATGTCAGAACCTCATTCTTTTTTATGATTGAATAATATTCCATTGCATGTATATACCACATTTTGTTTATCCATTCATCTGTTGATGGACACTTGGGTTGTTTTCACCATTTAGCTATTGTGAATAATGCTGCTATGAACTTGGTGTATCAATACCTGTTTGAATCTGTGCCTTCAATTCTTTGGGCTTTATACGTGGAATAGGATTGTTGGGTCTCATGGTGGTTCTATGTTTAACTTTTTGAGGAACCACCAAACTGTTTTCCACAGTGGCTGCACCATTTTCCATTCCTGCCTATATATAGAAAGGTTCCTATTTCTCTGCATCCTTGCCAGCACTTGTTACTTTCCTTTTAAAAAATAATAGCCGCCCTAGTGAGTGTGAAGTGGTATCTCATTGTGGTTTTGATTTGCATTTCCCTAATGGTTAATGATATCGAACATCTTTTCATGTGCTTATTGACCATTTCTAAATTTTCTTTGGAGAAATGTCTGTTCAAGTCCTTTGCCCATTTTTTAATTGGGTTGTTTGTCTTTTTATTGTTATATTTAGTGAATTTTGATTGTGATCTCATATTCCTTGGATCTTTTTTTACCTCTGGGAATTCTCCAGGGCCTTTGTCAAAAGTGCTTCTTTTACAGAATATTTGCCTGGTGCCTAAGGGCAGTTCCAATCCAAGACCACTTGAAAATAGAATTTTGGGTTGGGGTGTTTGGGGCCACACAGGTAGTGTGAATTCCAGTCATAAGCCCATGGATTTGTGAGCTTGTGGTTATAAATTCTCTGGGAAAAAAAAATTATTTTTATGTCCCTTATTCTGCCCATAGCCAAAGCCCAAAAGTCATGTATACTTTTTGAGTTGGAGGGGAGGTATATCACCCACTGAAGGTACCCTTACGGATTCTGGGACCTTCAACAATGATAAAGCTTCCAAGCTTTGTCTCCTGCCTCCTTGGCTAATATCCAGTTTAAACCCAGAGCCATACTAAACCATAGTGGATTAGTGTGTGACCCCCAAGGAAAACTCCCTGTTTCTTTGCTAACCTAACATTCTGTTTGAGCTTTCTTGTTTTGACTGGACTCTGAAAAACTCCATTAGGTCCCTTTTATCTCAGCCATGCAGTAAAAAGTCTTCATTTAGTTTCTACCTTGTCTGTAACATGTAAAAATAACAGTAGAACAAGTAGTTCTTCAATCCTCTTTGCCATAAATTAAATCACAGGATGGCTTCACCAGACCTGGCCAGAATTTTAGTCTCTTAGTACTGGGACAGCTTGATGTTATGTACATTGTGATTACAAACTACTTGAAAGGCAAAAAAAAACGTACAAATAAAGCACAGGCAAATACATGAAACAATAGCTCCCTAATGAGGCCCAAATGTTGTCTTGTATTTGAAGTCAGCTTTTTAAGAACATTTGATTTTAAGAAGCAGGGACAGCTTGGTTCACGATAAACTGAATACACTTGCAAAAGGAAAGCACCATTTTAAGGGAGAGTAAAAGGACGTTTAGAGGAGGGTAGAGGGTGATAAGCTGAAATTTAAGACAAATGTAAAACGGTTGCTACCCAGTGAAATAGCTTTTAGGCAATCAACAACAAAAAATGTTAATGTTTATTCATTCAACACATTGGGGTATCTTCTATGGATATGTCATTGAATATTTTGGAAGATATAAAATTAACTTTTTTATCTTTTTTTTTTTTTAATTAGAAAAGTTGTAGATTTACAGAAAAATCATTCAGAAAATACAGAGTTCCTTATACTCTCGTTATTAACATAAGCAGCAGTTCCCAATCTCAGAGGCTTAGCTATACCTTCTTATCCTAATTATCCTTATGATAGCTGTCTGTGTTGTTTTGACACAGTAGACATAATAGTATTCTAACAGTATTAAATACATTCAGAGAAGATTTGTTGGCTTTGGTTGGTTGATGATTTGTGCTGTGTCCTCTGGGCTGATTATTATTTTATTTTTAATTTAATGCATTATTGTTCCCTGTCCATAAAATTAGGAAAAAATTTGCTCAGTTATTTGTTCATTTGTACTTTTATTCCACAGACATTTAATAGGTGCATGCCATATGCCAGGCCCTTCACTAGCCACTAGAGTTGCCATGTTGAGAAAAAATAAGGTATCTTACTAAGCCTCTACCTTCTTGGAGCTTGCCATTTAATAAGGAAATAATCTTTTTTTTTTTTTTTTTTTTTTTAATCACCTAAATATAAACTTGTAACTGTGATAAATGGTAGAGAATAGAAGAATATGCTGCTGTGAGAGTTCAGGAGAGAGGGATTTACAAAACTTCTTGTTTTACAGAAGTTCAAACAAGAAATTACGAGATCCAGAACCAACGCAGTGTTAAACAGTTCAACTTTTCATCTTTTTCATTAAAAAAAAAAAAAAAAAAAGATAATTTGGCTTATCCAATATGTTTTAAGGATGCCCTATGTACATAATCACCTGACCCTACCAAGGAGAAAAAAAAATGGCACTGTGGCAAAGATCCCCATTCCTCATGGAGGACCAAGCTTCTCTGGCTTCAGTTATGAATATATGTATCTTTCCCTCTCCATGTGCTACTGGAGGTAACCAACTAGCTGGGAAAGGGTACCTTTGATTTCATTTTCCTCCAGGACATGGCTGATGGTTTTCCCCTGAAAAACCTTGTACCCAGAGTAGATTTCAAGTTCGGAGTTTTAATAGTGGTGGTAGATACTTAAATTTTGAAAACTACTTTTGGAGTTGAGTGTTACATGGCCTGATTTATAACATACAACCATAAAAAATGACTGAGCCGTAAATGTTCTCATATTCTCAATGGTTTCTAAGTCCTTATTTGATTAAAAAGTGCCAGTCTTAGCCTGTATCAGAAATCTTAAAATGTGCGTTTTGTTTTTATAAACAAAACCAATTGTAGTACCTAATTGAGTTAAAGTTACATGTCCTGCCCTTTGAAGATTTTTCAAATATTTCTAATAAGGTCAGGAGGAATGTATATTCTTGTTTCAGTGGATTTTGAGAGGATATATATATATATATATATATATATATGTATATATGTATATATGTATATATATATGTATTTCTTTATGTACACTGCCAAAATAATTCTGAATGAGTTGCACTTAAATTAATATTGTCATAATTGAACCATCTTTATTCATGGTTGGCTTTGAATTGGTTTTTACCCCTTAGTTTTAGGATTATGATGTTGTTTTTAATTTATTTAGCCATCCTTGGATATACAATTAAAAATTTTTAAACCAATTTGTGCAAAACTAAAAGCAGTTATAATGAAGTTGTTTTGCAGTCACATAGTGGCTGTTCTCAAATGAGGCTAAACTGTCTCAGAAGAATGTTCTTGTGCCTATGCCAAGAGGCTTCTGGGATGGGCATATTTTTAAGAACTTAGAACATAAACAACTATGATCTGTGGCAAGAGATTTAAATGACCTCATGATGACAATGAGAACAAAGCTTTTCTAAGTTATTATGGTGGTGTGTTAATTCATTGCAATGTGTTTGTCATTCTACTATTTTGGTGTATTTAGTGAGAACCAGGCAAAACTTACAAACTGTATTTAACTGAAGACACTCTTTAGTGCATCTTTAGTGTATACCAGAAAAAGAGTATTTCCTGAGAATAAATTTCATGAATTATGCTAGAGCTATAGGTCTTTTTTTAAAAAAAAAAAAAAAAAAAAAAAAAAAAAAAAAAAAAAAACACATGAACCACTTTGGGATAACGGCCATTTATTTAGAGCCTAAAGTTTTGATTCATTTTCTGTTGGACAGAGTATGTTGCAAACATGAGAGATCAAACAGTTGGCTTGAAATGAGAATCCCTCCTTCAAAATAGATCGATTAAGTGTTTATTAAGTACTTGCTATGTGTTTGGCACTGTGCTAAACATTATGGAATGCAAAAGAAGATGACCTTAAACTGTTTTTGGTACAGTTAGAAGAAAAGGCATACACAGATAAAACTTCTGAAGTAGAAAAGATATTATATAATCAAGCACCAAATAGAATAACATTTTACTTATTTGGTATAAATAATGAATAGCCCTTCTTTTCAGAAATTAAATTGAATCATCATCTAAAACAGTGGTTATCAACCTGGGGTGCTTTTGTCACCCAAGGGGACATCTGGCAATATCTGAAGACATTTTTTGATTGTTATGACTGGAAAGTGCTACTGGCATCTAATGGGTAGAGGCCAGAGATGTTGTTAAACATCATACAGTGTTCAGGTCAGCCCCTCATGAAGAATTGTCTGGTTCAGAATGGCAGTAGCGCCAAAACCGAAAAACCAAGAAACCAAGAACCGATGAATGTCGGTACCGGTAAGTTTTGAACTTAGGGAAATCCGTTCTCATTCCCCCTAGACCTCTGCAATCTCTGTATAGAGTTTTGAACTGAGGCCCGCTGGTCCTTGTATGGATTTGAGCATCAGGTATCCATAAACTGCCTGAACATTGTATGCATGTTTTTCTGTACAGTGTTCCAAGGAGGAAAGTCCCTACTTTCATCAAATTCTCAAGGGATCCATGTCCCCCAAAAAAGATTAAGACTCACTCACATATGGAATAGAAGTTTACAGAGATTAAGGTGCAGCAAATCAGGACCCTAGCCACCTAAAACAGACGAAAGCACAGAACCTGTGTTAGCATCATGCTGAGCTAGAGGGGGGGTTTAATTTCAAGGATCAAAATTAATCAGAGAATAATTTTTGGTGAAAAAGAAATCTCTTAAATATATTAATCAAATCTTAATGCATGAGCAAATTATGGTAGAATACCTTAAAGATTATCCTTCTAAACATTATACCTGATACTGCAGTACTGTGCATTTAGAAGTTGAGACTGGACTGATTATTTGCTGATCTACAGGCATAATTGATTTTATTTGCTATTTGAAATCACCTTGTTTTATCAAGATTTGCTGCTTTCTTCCAAATGCAGAAAGAGTCAAATTGAAATTTTACTGCACATTAATATGAGTATCCCAGTTCACATTTCCTAGATGCCATTTAACTGTTGATTCAGTCAGAGGTCTGATTGTGGTTTTGCACAGTTCACATTTCTCCTTTTTTTTTTTTTTTTTAAGATCTATTTATTTATTCACCCCACCCCACCCCCTCATTGTTTTGTGCTCACTGTCTGCTCTGTGTGTTCTTCTGTGTCTACTTATCTTCTCTTTAGGCAGCACCAGGAACTGATCCTGGGCTCTTCCGGAGTGCAGAGGGGTGCTCAATCTCTTGCACCACCTCAGCTCCCAGGTCTGCTGCATCTCTTATTGTCTCTCTTCTGTGTCTCTTTTTGTTGCATCATCTTGGTGCACCAGCTCTGCACGGGCCAGCACTCCTGCGGACCAGCTTGCCTTTCACCAGGAGGCCCCAGGAATCGAACCCTGGACCTCTTGCATGGTATACGGGAGCCCAATCGCTTAAGCCACATCCACTTCCCCACATTTCTCTTAAAAGCTGCTTAGTAAAATGGATTGTTTTTCTCATAAGAAATATTTTTGAATTGAGAGTTGTGTTTCTGATTTGGCATCCAATAAATCAGAGATCCTATTGGCAGTATGTCATAAAAACAAATCTATATAACCTTGAGTGTGCATATAATTTAATACTTTTCTAAGTCATAGAAATTTGGAGATTAAGTTTTGACTTAAAAGCCAAGGAAGGGGCCTTAGAGATCATCTGTTTCAGCTGTTTCACCTGTCTCTGGGGGAGCTCAAGGCCCTCCATCCTCACGTTAATCCAGGCAGCACTGTTTTTAATTGTTTTATACATTTGGACATCCACCAAATATTTTAAGAAAAAAGGGTTCTTTAAAAAAAAAAAAAAAAAAAAAGTACATGTGGGAGGGAGGAATTGCATGATCTTGACCAATCTCATTTTGCAGATAAAGAATCTGAGCCTCAGCATTTAGACTTTATTCTGAGTACTATACACTTTTTTGTTCTGTAAGTCAAACCAATATTTAGATGCATCTGGTAGTCCTATGAGGATGACCAGGAGTTCAAGTTCCGGTTGTGCAGCTTCTTAGCTTCATGTTCTTAGGCATATTGTTGGATATCTCTTGAGTCTCAGTATACTCATCAGAAAAAAAGAGGAATTATGTTATCCTTAGGATTATTTTCTTTCTTAGAACCTAGAAAGATGATCTAGGTTTACCCTTGTCTCTTTTAAAAAGAGCATTTTGAATCATTCCATTTATTATTATTTTAATGGAATTTTTATGATCCAAACATTTGAAACCCCCGCCCAACCCTGTCCTTCAAAAAAATACTACAAAATAAAATAAACATCTTTATTATTAAAGGGGGCAGCACAGTAATCATATTTCCTTTACTGTGGCAATGATGAGGGTCTTCGTGGATTGATAGATCAGCCTCAGGGCTTTTTCTCCACCTTCTCACTCCACTCTGGTTATTGCATCAGGCACCAAGGAACACGGTCAGACACTGTAGAATATGGGAGCAAGGGCCTTTGGAAATGAAATATAAGCACAAATAAAAGCATTGGAAGTGCTAAACCATACAAAGTGGGATCTGAACTTGGTAGTCCTTTTGACCTTAAAGATGTGGTCTGGCAGAGTACTTGAGAGATTGTGAGAATTCTTTCTTCCTGGGTTTTTTCAACAGGGATTGCCTTACTAATCAGTTTGTATTAGTGACCCATAGTCCTCAGGGAATATAGGCTCTCACTTGGGTGACTTGGATGACAAAGCAAGTAGAGGTAACTATGCTAAAGACCAGAGAAACCATTCAGTCATATCCTAAGATTTTATTCCAGAATTTTTCTTCGAGGTTTAAAACAAAGTATAGAGAAATAAAAGTTCGGCTTTTAAATATAAGATTTTTCTTTAGTGTCTTGACCACATATCAAATTGCTGTGGTTTGTTTATTGTTTGTTATTGGGAAATAGCTTTGGTATAAGTAGATCCCAAATTACTTATAATGGGTCTCTGACCTTGGGATATTACAGATACTCAATGCTGTATTATATCTCGTTGCTCTACTTAATATGTTTGAATTACATTTTTAAGTGAGTGAAGATAAAACATTTTTAAGTAAACTTCGGGTTTTCCCCAGGTCTTAAAGAGAGTGCAGAAGAGATGGTCAAAAACAAATTGGAAGGAAAGGATAAACTGACCCCTTGGGAACAATTCTTAGAGAAGAAGAAGGAGAAGAAAAGACTGAAAAAGAAACAGAAGGTATTAACGATAATTATGACCAAGTATTTATTGAACACCAACCATATATCAGAAGGTGCCAAGTGCTCTGCTTCCATTACCTCATAATGTAGCCCCCTCACTGGAGTACGCCTTACTAGCATCACCGTTTTCAGAGGGGACTGAGAAAGTAGTGGCTCTGGGTCACTTTACCTACTGTGGTGTACTCTGTGTTTTTAGAGTCATGTGCCATGTTGTTGACTATTTTGATATAGCCATAGTTTAGGTCTATAAGCCAGGTCTATAATCTATCATCATAGATTCCTGATGATAAAAATTCAGTTAGCCCAATTGTAGTTCACATCTATTTATTTTATAGGCTTGAATTTTAAATTTGAATACACTGATTTAGTAGACAGTTCGTTCAAATTTGATTGAAGAAACTTTATTCAACAGCTTTGCTTTAAAATAACCGAACAGGTTTTGGGAATGGGTTATAGATAAAGCAAGATAATTGTTGAAATTGGGTGGTGGAAATGGGGGGTTCATTAAACTAACTTTGCTACTTTTGTATATATTCAAACAATTTTATAATTAAAAATCCTTTTAAAATTAACCAGTAAGTAAATTGTTTTAAATGATAATTTAGAAGATAACCCACAAAGCTTATTGGTAGTCACTGCCACTTCTCTATTATGAGTGACCAATCTAAAAGTAATTTCCTACTTGGAATGTCTGTAATACTTTGCCTCTTCAGGCACTTCTGTCTTGAATCATTAATTATGTAGGTGTGTGTATACATGACTAATTTCCTGTAATAGATATTTGTTGAGCAAATGAAAGAATGACTTAGATGGTAATTATTTTATAAATTGATCTGTTGGAAAAATAGTACTAGATTGAACTATGTGCTTTTAAAAGAATGCTTATAATTTTTTTCACATACTTATAGTCCTCGTAATAATGAAACTGTATGTCTTTTTCATATTCAACTGTAAGTCTCTTGCTGAAGCATCCAGTGAAGATGAACTTCCCTCTGATGTTGATTTGAATGACCCCTACTTTGCAGAAGAAGTTAAAAAAATAGGTAAGCCATGTTTTTAGTCTTCAGTTGGAATCTAAAGGGAAAAGCTGGCATGTAGAAACATCAGCTTATCATTCTTTAACAATATCTACAACTTGTAAATCTCCTTCAGTGGGTTATAATTGTTGATCAGACACCTCCCAGACATACAGGAGTAAGTTCTTTTTAGGAGGCTCTTGGTAGCATGGTTAATTTTATTAGTTTACTAGGGATTACTTTTCAGGAAATATAGACAATCAGGTTGACTCTAAAAAAGGATAAGAATTCATTGAAAGAAATAGTCGTCATCTTCTATGCTTTTTAAAATAAAACATCCACTCTAAGTCTTTCTTTGCAAAGACTATGAAGAATTGGAAGTGTTTGTTTATATGTTTGTATGGGTGTGTATAAATTTATGTTTTTAAACTTATATGTGGTATTGTAGTATAAAAGAATTTTCTGCTCAAAACTATGAAAACATCTATCATTTTATTGCTTTTATATTTATTTTGCTTCATTATAACTAAAAGCCAGCTTTTCTCTTACTTTGTTTTTCTTTGAATCCCTAAACTTTCTGATATCCGATTTCCTATATCCAGGAAATCTTGTTTCCATTGCATATACACTACTCACCACCCCATCCTTTCCTCAGTATTTTCATTCTTATCTTTTTTGGTATGTGTAAGTATGTGGGGAAAGGTCCAGGAATAGTTGACCAAGTCAGTGCAGAAATCACTATAAGCATTTTCCACATGTTCTCATGCACTTTGCCTTTTCCTGATCTTTATATTATGCACATGAACGCCAAAAGGCTTGCTCCTGGAGCACCTCCAAGCCAGCGTTGTAAAGAGAAGTATTTTATCAAGTTTCCTTGCTTCTTGTCCATTATGCCTAGTGGGCCAGAATAGTTCTCAACAGGAAAGCTAAAATTGTTCAAAATTATTTCTTGGGTCTTAAACCTTTAAGCACTGACATTTTATTAAAGAGAAAGAGATCAAGATGAATAAAGTCCATTATAGGATGTGAAATTCTTGGGAATTGGAAAGGGAAATGGAAACTTGGTATATTCTGCTTTTTATCATACCTGAGCGGTATTTCTAGAAGATTCTGAATTTTAGCCTTATCTTCTGAATTCAGGAAGGTTTATAACAGGGAAATATGAGGCATTAGTTTCCTTGCTGTCATTCCACAGTCAGTGCTCCATTTGGCATGTGAGATCTGGTCAGATTGCAGAACTCAGGGCAGAATTAAAAGAGTAAGCTAGATGGTTTGGGGTAGCCTGTTTCTTGGAATGGTGAGTAAGCTTGTGCAAAGTTAATATAGAAATTTCAAAGGAAGGGGTATAAGTAAGATTTGCTTGCTTTCAATATACATTTGATTTTAGAATGCTTCCTAGGAATTACTGTTTTTAGCTTAAGCTTTTTTTTTTAAAAGGAAAAAAGAAAATTAGAAAAGGCTAAGAATTTTTACATTAAAAAATTAGGAGCAAAATCTGGTTTGTGGCAAGAGTAGAAGTAAATCATTAGATGGGTCTCAGGATTATATATATATTTAAATTGTCTTTGCTTCTTATACCTATTAATTTATATTATTGAGTGTTTAAATGCATAGAATAAAATTGGAAAGTCCCTATATTATCTAAGAAACTGAAAAGGTATTCTGATTTCAAGAAATTTTCAAAATATAATGAGCTTGGCTATCCAGTGTTTGGAGGAGTAAACAGTTCAAGTCCCGTAGTTTAACAGGACGGAGACATTGTAAACCATATGGACGTGGACCTTTGCCCTAGGCAGTCCCATAGAGCTAAACTTGCACACTTTTCAAAATGTGGGGAAATTGAGCTCATTTGATTGACACCAGACCTAGTGTTTGGTTCAGGTTAGGAGCCAGTGTGAGTGCAAGAGATCTTTTATAAGTTTTCCTTCTGTTTTTCTTTTCCTAAACTGCAAGCTTTTTATATTTTTTCTTTTTTTCCCCCCAAACAACAAATTTGATATTAAATGAGAGTTTTGAAAATTATATAATGTGTTTGTAGATTGAGTTACAAAGTTTGTTTTTTTTCTTTTAGAAAATTATTAGGAAAATTTTCTTATTGCCGTCTAATTGTATAAACTCTGCTTAATAAGATTTTGCTTTTTAATAAGTAAGAATGAAATAAAGTACATCCCTTGAAAACATACTCTATTAAAATGCATCCTTTGACTTGACAGTTTTAGATATTTGATAAACTACCATGAAAATCCAAGAATTATGGTACGCATATTTGTTTCATTCAACCAATATGCTGAGTGCTTCCAGAAATGCTTTTTGATGCATTCTGCCTTGATCCATATTTCAGCCCAATTTATAGATGAGTAAACTGAAGCTCAAAAAACATAGGTAGGAAGCGGCTGTGGCTCAATCAGTAGGGCTCCCGTTTACCATATGGGAGGCCCCGGGTTCGGTTCCCAGGGCCTCCTGGTGAAGGCAAGCCTGCCCGGATGGCGTGGTTAGCTGACCCAGTGAGCACAAGCAGCAAGGGGGGGATAAATGAATAAATAAATAAAATCTTAAAAAAAAAAAAAAGAAAAAAAAAACATAGGTAATTTATGCTGTATATATGTCACTAGAAGAAAAATTCTTAACAAACCATAGGATTGTACAATACAGTGAACCCTAGTGTAAACTTGGATAGTGGTTAATAGTATAATTATAACAATTTTGTTTCATCATTTGTATCAAAGTTAACACCCTAATACAAATTATTAATTGGGAAAACTACATGTGGGGGCATATGTTAACTGCATTTTCTGCATGAGTTATCAACTTCTCTAATAAAAAATTTAATTAAAAAAAAAGGTAGGTAAATTCCCCAAGGGCCCAGTTGGTAGGTGGTAGAACCTGAATCCTAGTGTTCTTTCCTTTCCTTTTTGTAACTCTCCAAGCCTGTCATAAAGACCAAGGCCTGAGCAAAGACCCATGTATGTGAGAGTTAGCCTTGAGGAGCTGCTGGATTTCTAAGCAAAGCCAGAATGCCCGAGACCCAGAGGTAAATCAACAGACCTCATCTGATTATGGGCCAAGTAGCCATGGAGGCAGGAAACCACTATAAGAAGAGTGAGTCGTTGGGGTCTCACCACCAGTATCTGGTCAGCACTGGGGCTACACTTGCCCTCCAGTGAACCCCCCCAGGAACTCTCTCAACTTTGTTCTCATGTGGAAGTGAGCCTTGCCGGAAGCTTTTTAATAGGAACAAGTCTCTGATATTACAAGTAATGGAATTTCCTTGTACACATATTCCCATTGAAGATAATTTTCCACAACGTCTTTTTCCATAAATTCCATAAATGTATTCTCTTACCTTTTTTGCTCAAAGGGATAGTAGCCTTTATAAGGACTGTTTATATTGATTTTATTTAACTATAAAACTCTAACATCGGATGGAAGTTTCTGTTAGTTTTTACTTATTAGAATCAATCTGTATGTACTTTTTACAGCAGTCCCGGGAAATATGAATTCCTTTGTGCCAAAGGATTCACTGAAAACTAAAGAAAACATTTCAGAGCAGAAAATTTCCATTTTCCCAGTTCTCTACATTTAACTTAAATCTGAAAACTTTCCAAAGAGAGAAAAAGAAAGAAAAAACCTTAAAAAAGTAATAAATTCACATGTGCCCTCTTAATATGATCTTGTTAATAGTGCAAAAAGGATCTCTTCATGATTTATCTTTTGACTGAACCGTTCAGTCTAGCACGTAGTAAATTCTTTGTGAGCAAAGAAATTTTCAACACACTAAAATTGGATATCATTTTTAGCCTTGGCCATCTTGGAGATTTTTTTTTCTCCCTTACTGCAGGTTTCTTTTCAAGTTTATTTTTATGACTTTTCACCAGGTTGTTATAAAACCCAGAACAGTTCATTGTGGGCTTTTTGAAATTATTTCCCACAGCTATATGTGGAGATCTTTATCTCCTTTCTGTATTCATCACCTCAGGCCTGATTTCTATCCCTGTCACAGAACAGTCTTCTGCACATGTCACTGGTCCATTCACTAAAAGAAGCTCTTGCCTTGAGGGCATGAGAGCAGAGGTAAGCTTAGGCCCTAAGACAGTGGCACCTTAGTGATACTTAAATATGTAGGTATATACACATACATGAAGAGAGAGAAAAGGTTATGGTCTTTTGTTTTCCCCCTGGAAAACATTTGAGATATGGCCGATAAAGATTCTCGTTTAGGAAGAGGGGCTGCACATAATAAATATTATTCTTGAAAGTGCAAAATAAATGACTTGGCAGCACTGAGGGGTGAGTCTGCCCAGCGCTTTTATGCTTGCAGATTGTCTCGTCTGGGGAGTGATACAGGGCATGTCTCTGTCAGGCCGGCAGTAGCTTAGTAGACCCTTTCACAACTTCAGACTTTGCTTTTCCAGTTGTCCCCCATTAACTGCAGTTCTTTAACCACCATTATGTGTTCTGTCAATGTTTGTTACTTGACAATAGAATTCTTTTTAAGTCAGAAAGGCTGTTAAATGGGACAATGACATTTCCTAGAGGAGGAGTGGAGTGTAGTAGTAAAGTTGAAAGTCTGAGCCAGAGTGCTTGGGTATGAATTGTGGTTCTTTCACTTACTAAACTGAGACAAATTACTTTGCCTCTCTGCCTTAGTTTCCTCATCCATAAAACTAGGACTGTAGACATTGTTGTTTTCTCTGCAGTGGAAGGACAGACACAAATTATCCAAAGCAGACAATGTCCAGCACCTCATAAAGGATTGACATTGTACAATAACATTCTAGAATAACTGAACATGGTGTGGTAGATTCTGAACCTTCCTACTCTCGAGGTTAGTCTTTCATATCTTAGCTCCCTGACATCAACTCTTTTTCATCCTCTCCGTTCCAATAGCCATGCACACAGAGAGAAAGAGAGAGAGAGAATGGCATTCACAAATGAACCAGTAGCACGTCTTTTATATGTATGGTCATAATAAAAAATAAGCATTATCCTAGCACCCAGGGACAGGCATTGATTAAGGACTTTGCATATACTAATTCACTTAATTCTCATAGTAATCCCATGAGGTAGGTGCTATTATTATAGTTCCCATTTTACAAATAAAGACATAGGCACAAACTGCCACAGCTAGAATGTGGTAGGCCAGGATTCAAACCCAGGCCAACTGCTCCAGAGTCCAGTGCTCTTAACCTCTACACATCACTACCTCTCACTCAGGATGAGAACAGCTGATCTAACATCTTGTGTTTTCCAAAAGTTTCTGAGTCAGAAGTGCAAGCCAGTGTTGATAATTGCAATAATATTTTTTTGCAGCAATTTACCCACATCAGTTTTATTCCCAAATGAGCTGATGCTAAGTTGGTATTTAAATAGTTGATTTATTCGCAATGCTAGGGAAGGTTTTCTAGAAGTTCTTGCATATATATTCTTTTTGGTTTTTTTTTGTTTTTTTTTTTTTCTAATTTTATATTTGTTATGAAGAATAAATTCCACTAAAAAAGAAAAAAGAAGATTATCAGCATGAGTTAAAATACAAAATACAATATATTCCTTTTTCACTTTTTTTTTTTTTTTTTTTTGAATCAAAATATATATTACATAATATATTTGGTTCATAGTAATGCATTCATACAGTATTTGTCCTTTTGTGTCTGGCTTGCTTCACTCAACATAATGTCCTCCAGGTTCATCCATGTTGCCATATGCTTTATGACTTCATTTCTTCTTACAGCTGCATAATATTCCATCGTGTGAATAGACCACAGTTTGTTTATCCATTCATCTGTTGATGGACACCTGGGTTGTTTCCAACTTTTGGCAACGGTGAATAATGTGGCTATGAACATCGGTGTGCAGATGTCTGTTCGTGTCACTGCTCTCAGTTCTTCTGGGTATATACCCAGTAGTGGTATTGCAGGGTCACGTGGCAAGTCTATATTCAACTTCTTTAGGAACTGCCAAACAGTCCTCCATAGTGGTTGTACCATCCTGCATTCCCACCAACAGTGAAGAAGTGTTCCTATCTCTCCACATCCTCTCCAACACTTGTAGTTCTCTGTCTTTTTCATAGTGGCCATTCTGATAGGTGTGAAGTGATATCTCATTGTAGTTTTGATTTGCATTTCCCTAATCATGAGTGATGTTGAGCATTTCTTCATGTGTTTTTTTGCCAGTTGTATTTCTTCTTTGGAGAAATGTCTATTCAAGACTTTGGCGCATTTTTTAATTAGGTCATTTGTCTTTTTATTGTTGAGTTGTAACATCTCTTTATATATCCTGGATATTAAACCCTTATCAGATATGTGATTTCCAAATATTTTTTCCATTGAGTCGGCTGCCTTTTCACTCTTCTGACAAAGTCCTGTGAGGTGCAAAAGTGTTGAATGTTGAGGAGGTCCCATTTATCTACTTTTTCTTTTGTTGCACGTGCTTTGGGTGTAAGGTCCAAGAAACCACCACCTACTACAAGGTCTTGAAGATGTTTCCCTACATTTTCTTCTAGTAGTTTTATGGTCCTGGCTTTTATATTTAGATCTTTGATGCATTTTGAGTTGATTCTTGTATGGGGGTGAGATAGGGGTCCTCTTTCATTCTTTTGGTTATAGATATGCAGTTCTCCCAACACCATTTGTTGAAGAGACTGTTTTTTCCTATCAGCGTAGGCTTCGTAGGTTTGTCAAAAACCAGTTGACTGTATAGGTGAGGGTTTATTTCTGGATTCTCAGTTCTATTCCACTGATCGATGTGTCTGTCTTTATGCCAGTACCATGCTGTTTTGACCACTGTAGCTTTGTAATATGTTTCAAGGTCAGGCAGTGAAATTCCTCCCACATTACTCTTCTTTTTTAGAATACTTTTGGCTATTCGGGTGCACTTACCCTTCCAGATGAATTTGGTAATTGCCTTCTCTAATTCTGTAAAGTAAGCTGTTGGGATTTTGATTGGTATTGCATTGAATCTATAAATCAGTTTGGGCAAGATTGATATCTTCACGATATTTATTCTTCCAATCCATGAACACGAAATGTCTTTCCATTTGTTTAGGTCTTTTTAAATTTCTTTTAGCATTGTTTTGCAGTTTTCTGCAAAACTCCTAGGTATTTGAGTCTTTTTGTTGCTATTGAAAATGGAATTTTCCTCCTGATTTCCTCCTCAAATTGTTCAGTACTAGTGTACAAAAACATTACTGATTTTTGCGTGTTGATATTATATCCTGCCACTTTGCTGAACTCATTTATTAGTTCAGGTAGCTTTGTCGTGGGTACTTCAGGATTTTCTAAATACAGAATCATGTCATCTGCAAACAGTGAGAGTTTTACTTCCTCTTTTCCTATTTGGACGCCTTTAATTTTTTTGTCTTGTCTAATTGCCCTCACTAAAACTTCTAGTACAATGTTGAATAACAATGGTGACAGTGGGCATCCTTGTCTTGTTCCTGATCTTAGGGGGAAAGCTTTCAACCTTTCCCCATTGAGTATGACATTGGCTGTGGGTTTTTCATATATGCCTTTTATCATATTGAGGAATTTTCCTTTTATTCCTATCTTTTGAAGTATTTTTATCAAGAAAGGATGTTGGATTTTGTCGAATGCCTTTTCTGCATCTATTGAGATGATCATGTGGTTTTTTTCCTTCAATTTGTTAATGTGGTGTATTACATTGATTGATTTTCTTATGTTGAACCAGCCTTGCATACCAGGAATAAATCCCATTTGTTCATGATGTGTAAGTCTTTTGATATGCTGTTGGATTCGATTTGCAAGTATTTTGTTGAGAATTTTTGCATCTATGTTCATGAGAGAGATTGGTCTGTAATTTTCTTTTCTTGTGGAATCTTTATCTGGCTTTGGTATTAGAGTGATGTTGGCTTCATATAATGTGTTGGGTAATTTTCTCTCCTCTTCAGTTTTTTGGAAGAGATTAAACAGGACTAGTGTTAATTCTTTTAGAAATGCTTGGTAAAATTCACCTGTGAAGCCATCTGGTCCTGGACTTTTCTTTGCTGGGAGATTTTTGATGACAGATTCAATCTCCTTAATTGTGATTGGTTTGTTAAGTTCTTTTATATCTTGTTGTGTCAGTGTAGGTTGGTTAAGAGTTTCTAGAAATTTGTCCATTTCATCCAGGTTGTCTAGTTTGTTGGCATATAGTTTCTCATAGTATCCTCTTATGATTCTTTTTATTTCTGTGAGGTCATTTGTAATTTCCCCGCTTTCATTTCTGATTGTATTTATTTGCATCATCTCTCTTTTTTTCTTTGTTAGTCTAGCGAGGGGTTTGTCAATTTTATTGATCTTCTCAAAGAATCAGCTTTTGGTTTTGTCGATTTTCTCTATTGCTTTTCTGTTCTCATTTTCATTTATTTCCGCTCTAATCTTTATTATTTCTTTCCTCCTGCTTGCTTTGGGATTGGTTTGCTGTTCTTTTTCTAGTTTCTCAAGGTGTTCAGTTAAATCTTTGAGTTTAGTTCTTTCTTGTTTCTTAATATAGGCATTTAGAGCTATAAATTTCCCTCTCAAGACTGCCTTTGCTGTATCCCATAAGTTTTGATACGTTGTGTTCTCATTTTCATTTGTCTCAATATATTTACTGATTTCACTTGCAATTTCTTCTTTGACCCACTGAATATTTAGGAGTGAGTTGTTCAGTCTCCACACGTTTGCAAATTTACTTTTTTCCTGTCTCTTATTGATTTCTAGTTTAATTCCATTATGATCTGAGAAGGTGCTTTGTATAATTTCAGTCTTTTTATATTTATTGAAAGCTGTATTGTTACCTAACATGTAGTCTATCCTGAAGAAAGATCCACGGGCACTTGAGAAGAATGTATAACCCGCTGAGTTTGGATGCAGTGTTCTGTATATGTCTGTTAGGTCTTACTTGTTTATCATATTGTTCAAGTTCTCTGTTTCCTTGTTGATCTTCTGTATAGTTGTTCTATCTAATGATGTGAGAGGGGTGTTGAAGTCTCTGACGATTATTGTAGAAATGTCTATTTCTCCCTTCAGTTTTGCCAGAGTTTGTCTCATATATTTTGGGCACCCTGGTTAGGTGCGTAGATATTTATGACTGTTATATCTTCCTGGAGGATCGTCCCTTTTATTAATATATAATGACCTTCCATATGTCTTATCACTTTTTTGCATTTGAAGTCTGTTTTGTCTGATATTAGTATAGCTACCCCTGCTCTTTTCTGTTTACTATTCACGTGAGTATCTTTTTCCAACCTTTTACTTTCAGCCGGTTTGTATCCCTGGGTCTGAGGTGAGTTTCTTGTAAGCAGCATATGGGTGGCTCATGTTTTTTTAATCCATTCTGTCAGCCTGTATCTTTTGATTGGGGAATTTAATCCATTCACTTCAATGATATTACTGAAAATGCACTATTTATTTCCTCGATTTTATTCTTTGGTTTTCATATGTCATCTTATTTTTGTGTCTCTTTTTACTCTTTTGGTTATCCTTTCTACTGTTCTTCTTCTATAATCTCCTCCAAGCCTCTCTCTCCTGTCTTTTTCTTTCAGGTTCTAAGGCTTCCTTTTATATTTCCTGCAAAGGTGGATTCTTTTTTGCAAACTCTCTTAGTTTCTGTTTGTTTGTGAATACTTTATATTCACCTTCATATTTGAAGGACAGTTTTGCTGGATAAAGAATTCTTACCTGGCAGTTTTTCTCTTCCAGTTTCCTAATTGTATCATACCACTGTCTTCTCGCCTCCATGGTTTCTGAAGAGAAATCTGCACAAAGTCTTACTGGACGTCCTTTGTACGTGATCGTTTGCTTCTCTCTTGCTGCTCTGAGAATTTTCTCTTTATCTTTTACATTTCACATTCTGAATAATATGTGTCTTGGCATAGGTCTCTTAGTATTCTTATTGGGGTACGGTGTGCTTCTTGGACATGTAAGTTTATTTCTCTTGTGAGAGTTGGGAAATTTTCAGCTATTATTAACTCAAATACTCTTTCTGCCCCTTTTCCTTTCTCTTCTCCTTCTGGAACTCCCATGACACGTATGTTCTTGCGTTTTGTGTTATCATTCAACTCTCTGACCCCTGCTCAATTTTTTCCATTCTTTTCTCTCTCTTTTCTTTTCTTTCTTCAATTTTAGCTGCTCTGTCTTCAGTATCACTTATTCTTTCTTCTATCATTTCGAGTCTGCTGTTGTATGCTTCAAATGTATTTTTTTTTTTTTTTTTTTTTTAAGATTTTATTTATTTATTCATTTATCCCCCCTTTGCTGCTTGTGCTCGCTGGGTCAGCTAACCACACCACGCGGGCGGGCTTGCCTTCACCAGGAGGCCCCGGGAACCAAACCCGGGGCCTCCCATATGGTAAACGGGAGCCCTACTGATTGAGCCACAGCCGCTTCCCACTTCAAATGTATTTTTGACTATTGTGTCTTTCATTCCCATGAACTCCGTTACTTTTCTGTTCAGTGTTTCAAATTCTTCTTTGCGTTCGCTAAATGACTTCTTGATGTCATTGATCTCTTTAACTATATTCTCTTTCATCTCATTAATTTGATTTTGGAAATTTGTGCTCATCTCACTGATTAGTTCTCTCAAATTCTGCATCTCTTCTGGGACTTTGCTGTATTCCTTTTCTTGTGTCATGTCTTCTATTTTCTTAGTATGGCTCGTAATCTTTTGCTGGTGCTTAGGCATCTGGTTAGTTTGTATTTTACTTAGATGCTCTGTCTTTTTCTCTTTTATGGGGTTTTAGTGGCAGGAGGCTGTGAGTTACCACTGCTCTTTGATTTTTCGCTCAACCTTGATTGTTAGGATTGTTCTGCTGGTTGCTCAAAACTGGGCACTGGACCCAGTAATTGGTTGTAGAGTCGTTTCCTAGGGCCTTGGGCAGGGAGGCTATAGAGGCCAGGAAAAGCCTCTCTTACTTATTAATTTTCTTACGTGCACTTCCTTGGTCTGCCAGGAGATGGTGCTTTTGGCAGCTCTCAATTCAATGCCTGTCGGGGCATATTTGTTGGGACACAGGCCATATCAATGTGATAGAGCTTCCTGTCTGGGGGCTAAGAACCCTGTGATTCAAACTTTCTGAGACAGTTCTCCAGAATTCTCTCGTAGCGCCCCCTTTTCCCAGCTAGGAAATATTTCCACTCCCTTCTGAATCCTCAACAATCAGTCCCTGTTAGTAGAGGAGGAGATTGGGAGGTTTGTATATCTTTAGCCCCTTGCAGGCTCCAAGGCAAACAATGGCGCAGCCCCACCCAGCCTGGAAGAGCTCTCGGTACAGGGCAGACCAAACCTGGGAGTCCAAAGCAGGGTCATCCCCAGGCTCTCTCTCCCCTCTCCCGTGGAGTCCTCAACAATTAGTCCAGGCTAGAAGAGAAGGAGGTTGGGAGGGTCGGATTTCTCCAGTCCTTTCTAGGCCCCCAGGGCAAGCCGCAGTGTGGAAGGGTCCATGGGGCTCCGCAGCCCAAATTTCAGGTCAGAACCTGAGTCAGCCTAAGGCTTTGTCCCTCTCTCTCCTCTTTCCAGGAGTGACAGATCCCCGAAGCCCCCTTTGTCTGTGGTCACAGGCCCAGAGGCCCGAGAATTCTGAAGAGTGTGGGGGAGGGTGCCGGCAGCAGCAGAAGCTGCTACTTGCAACTCACGGTTCTGTTGTCGTGATTTCCCTCTTCTGTCCCTCTCTCCTCTGGGTGATGTGCAGCCTTCACCTGCTGTCCTAAACCCTAGAAGATCTTTTTCGGGGCTGTTTCTGCTTGTCCTCTAGCTATTTGTCTGGAGAAGAGATTCCCGTGTCTTACTAGTCCGCCATGTTCCCGGACGTCTGCATATATATTCTTATAGTGTCATTCTCTGGGCAAAGGAGATCTTAGTAGGCAGTTGGAGTTCAGTTCTGGAGTTGAGGGAAGGAGCTAGGACTAGCGATGAAAATAAAACATCAACAATGAAAAGGTGTTTAGAGCCATGACACTGGACAAAAGAAATTTGAGATTTAACTTAGAGCAGAATCTGAGCCCTGAGGCCCCCCCAATGTTTAGAGGTTGGGAATATAAGAACAGCTCAAGAGAGGACGGCCAGGAAGGAAAAGAAGGAGAGAGCTGTGGCCCAGAGGTCAGGTGAAGAAAATGTTTCAAGAAGAGTTGTTCAGCAGGTGATCAGAGGCTGCTGGTATATTGGGTAAGATGACAGCAATTAAGAGTAAATGTCCATATCTGATAAGGGTTTAATATCCAGAATATATAAAGAGATGTTACAACTCAACAATAAAAAGACAAATGACCCAATTAAAAAATGGGCCAAAGACTTGAATAGACATTTCTCCGAAGAAGAAATACAACTGGCAAAAAAACACATGAAGAAATGCTCAACATCACTCATGATTAGGGAAATGCAAATCAAAACTACAATGAGATATCATTTCACACCTATCAGAATGGCCACTATGAAAAAGACAGAGAACTACAAGTGTTGGGGAGGATGTGAAGAGATAGGAACACTTCTTCACTGTTGGTGGGAATGCAGGATGATACAACCACTATGGAGGACTGTTTGGCAGTTCCTAAAGAAGTTGAATATAGACTTGCCACGTGACCCTGCAATACCACTACTGGGTATATACCCAAAAGAACTGAGAGCAGTGACACGAACAGACATCTGCACACCAATGTTCATAGCCACATTATTCACCGTTGCCAAAAGTTGGAAACAACCCAGGTGTCCATCAACAGATGAATGGATAAACAAACTGTGGTCTATTCACACGATGGAATATTATGCAGCTGTAAGAAGAAATGAAGTCATAAAGCATATGGCAACATGGATGAACCTGGAGGACATTATGTTGAGTGAAGCAAGCCAGACACAAAAGGACAAATACTGTATGAATGCATTACTATGAACCAAATATATTGTGTAATATATTGTTTGATTCCAAAAAAAAAAAAAAAAATTTAACATGTATCCATTACATTTAATTGAGAAATGTATATATTTATTCATCTGTGTTTACTTTTTAGTTTTTAATTGCTTATGTTTTCAATTATTAAATGTACAAAATAAAGTTTAAAAAAAGTAAATGTCCAGCCAAAAAATTAATTGGAGTGAGTTTATGGGGAGGAGAAAAGAGTAATTGCAAGAATATACAACTCTTTTGAGGAGATTTGCTCAAAGGAAGATAGGGCCTTTAAGAGTTTTTTGGCTGATTGTTTTTAAGTTGGGACATACTGTGCTGTTTTTATGCTGATGTGACTGATGGAGGAGAGGAGGGGAAATCAGTGATGCAGGGAAGAAAGGGAATAATTGCTGGAGTGAGGTCCATTAGGCATTCAGAGGAGAGAAGATCCAGTATACAAGTAAGCACATTGACTCAGACAGTAGCATGGACAGTTCATCCCTGCCAGTAATAATAATAAAATTAATTGCCCACACTTTTTTACACAGTGTTTTCCATATGCCAGGTACTATTCTAAGCATTCTGCGTATACTAATTCTTAATTAATGCTCACAACAGCCGTATATGGTAATTATCTCCATGTTACAGATAAGTGCACTGAGGCACAGAGAAGTTAAGGTGGCCCATAGTTAGTTAAGGCCACGCAGCTAGTAACTATAAATACTGGCATTCAAACCCAGGCAGTTTAGCTCCAAAACATTATTCTGCACTGTAGATTATGAGTTTTGTTGTGGGAGCCTGTGAAAGTTCACTTTTTTGTATGGCAGTTAAAATTTATTGAACTATTGATGCTAAGTTATACAAAATTGCACAACTTTAATTAAGGCTTTTAGTTTACATTTGGCCACCTCAAAGTAGTTGTAACATTAGGTTGGTCAATTTAAATACTATAGCTCCCTGTTGGATAGACACCCAGTCTTTACACCCAAACTTTAATGTATACAAAGCAACCAGGCATTGTTAAATAAAACAGCAGTAGCTACTGTAACTTAGGCCTTATGACCAATTACATGTGATTAAAATTGCTTCCCACATCCACGTCCCCTGTACACGTCCACCATTTAATCTCTCAAATAAAACATTACACATGTGAAATAATCACTAACAGGCAAAAGTACTAACCCTGTATATTTGGTATTGCAAATACACTTATGCATGAGCAAGCAAGTTACTTCCTTCACCAAAGTCTGTTGCCACGTGTTGGAGCAAGATGGTTGCTGACATCTGCAAGGGTTCCTCTTAAGGCTCCGTGGTCCCAACTTCTTCCGGTATCAACTGTAGGCTGAAACAAGTCTCGTCTCTCTTCCAGGGCTCATTTCTCTCCAGGCTCAGCTGCTCTGCTTCTCCACAAGGCCAGCTATAAACATGCAGGAGAACGGCTCATCTCTCTTCACAGGGCCTCTGCCATGTCTAATGGAGCCTTCTCTCTTTCCTCACATATCTGCTTCTCTGTGTGCTTACTTCCCAGGCTCCAGGATCAAAACTCTAACTTTCTTTTCTGCCATGTCATTTTCTCTGTGAGTCCCCGCCCCCTTGGTAGGCAGGGACTCAACTTCCTACTGCCATGGCCCAATCAAAGCCTTAATCATTATTTAATCAACTAAAAGGGAAACCTCTAAATCCAAGCCAATCTAATATGCCCAGAGGAACAGACTAGTTCACAAACATAATCCAATATCTATTTTTGGAATTCATAAACAATATCAAACTGCTATAACTGTATTAATCAAAAAGCAGTAATACCACACGTGGCCTCTGGTTTTACCAGTTGCATACTCTAGGACTATTATATAAGAAAATATCTCCCTTGTGATACTGGAAAGTGATTAGAATGTGCTAACTAATGTAGAAGCTTTCACCCACCTCTTAAAGAGTACCACCACAGAAAAGTCTGTTTAAGATGTTGGTAGGTATACCAAGTTGGAACGCTGGCACTGTTGAATTGGGCAACAGTTCTTCAGTCCTGGCTCAGAGCTACAGTGCATTTAGCATATTAAAACAGCTGACATGATATTATGCGGGCCTTCCCAGGCACTGGAGTTTTTCTGTTAATTTGCCGTATTAGATCATAAAAGATCTCACTAACATTTATTTATTTATTTATTTATTTATTTATTTATATATATTTTTTTTTTTTTTTTACCGGGAGGTCCCGGGGATCGAACCCGGGCCCCTCCATATGGGAGACGGACGCCCAACCAGTTGAGCCACATCCGACCCCCAACATTTATTTTTGATTTTGTAGAAGAGTCTAAGAATTCACAGTTCCATTGTCTTGCTAGATTTTGACCTTGTTCCTTTCCTACAAGTCTTTCATCCTCCAAATCACACTTTTTACCAACCGGAACCACTGGAACATCATCAGTGTCTTTTATTCAAATCTGTTCTCTCAGATCTTGTAAATCATTAAATGTGGACTGTGCTGTGATGGAATAAACTAATGCAAGGCCTTGTCCATTTTTCATGTACAAATCCCTCATTGCTGTAAATTGTTCTGTTCCTGCAGTACCCAAGATTTCAGGCATACACAGTAGTGCATCTACTTCAGCTTGCTGTCTCTAAGAGTTTTCTGTCATAGGACCAGATTGTTCAACAAAAATCCCTTGAACAAACTGCACAGTCAGCAGACTTTCCAACACCTCCTGAGCCGAGAATGACTAGCTTATACTCACGCATGGTGCAAAGTTGTCAAAATCGCATACCTCTCGTAAGGTCCATATAGCCAGAGTCTCCCTGCACCTCACGCTCCCTGGTCCCTGCTCCCGACGCCGCAGCTCCCTAAAAGTGCACTTTCGATTACTTTCCCTTTCTCAGCAAAATAGAAAGCAAGATCATCTGATGAGCTTGAGGGATAGGTTGAGGGTGTTTGAGTTTTGGGAAAGAGGAGGAACTGTGCCCCCTTCCCCCGACTGACCTCATCTCCCACCCCGTGGCTGTTTTTGCATGGACCCTCACCAGCCTTCTTACCTCAGCCTGGCACACTCTTCTGCTGTTCTTACCTGCTCCCATGTCCAGTTCATAGTTCCTGAGTCATCTTCTTGAAGAGACCTTCCCTAACGCCCTCTCCAGATTAGCCTCCCCGTCAGCGTCAAACCTTTTAGCCTGCTTTACTTTTCTGCATCGTCCATATCTTCTGACTAGAGAGCAAGTTTCATGAGAGAAAAGGTTCAGACTACCTTGTTCTCTGCCTGTATCATCAGCACCTGGCACTGAGCTTGCCATGTAATCGGGGTTCAGTTAATATTTATGACATGGGTAAAGTAATTTTCTTTTGTGTTTATTGTCCAATTGTGAATTTTCTGTTCAGGAACATTCTCTATTTTTAATGTTAATATGCTTAATGATTTATATGAGATCTTTGTATATGAAAGATACTGTCATAAGAGTAGCAAGCATTTCCTACTTATTAATATGAAAATTTATAAACATTCAAAAAGTTGAAAGCACAGTGAACATCAGCTTTGTTCAGAAGTTATTAACATTTTGCCAATTTTGCTTTATTATTCTATAATAATGGATATATACTAAATACATATTTTGCTAAACTATTGGAAATTCAAGTGCAGACATTCATGACAGTGTGCTCCTAAATACATTAACCTACATCTCCTAAGAAGGACATTCTTCTGCATAATCATTACACCTTTATCACCGTAAGAACACTATTGTCTAACAGCATCTGAGAGTCACATTTCCCCAATTAACGCCAATGCCTTTGGTAGCTGGGTTTTGTTGTTGTTCCTCCAAAAAGTCTGATTCAGTCAAGATTCCCACAATGCATATATGATGTTTCTTTCGTTCATTTTTGTCTATATGACCCCATACATACTTTTCTCCCCATAACCTTGACTTTTGCAAAAGCCCAGGCAGGTGTCCTTTCAGAATGTCCCACATTCTAGATTTATCTATTAGTTTTTTGTCCCATATTAGCCTATTGTGTCAGTTAGATTCATGTTGAACATTTTTGGCAAGAACACTTCATGGACTATGGTATATTTTTCATATTGCCTCACATCTAGGGGCATAGGCTATCATGTTGTCTTTCAAGGCTTTGCTAGACAGTCAGACTCAAAGGCTGGAGAAGGTCATACTTGTCACTCGCAGCCACCCAGGCCAGGAACTAGCAGCGCCACGCCAGGTGTTTCTCTGCGGCGCGAATCCTGGCAGCAGTGCACTCAGCAGTACAGGTCGGGTGCAGAGGAGACAGGCGGTAGGGGGGTGTGGTGGCCTCCCTGGCCTAGATGTCCCGTGTCCCAAACAGGAACCAGTATCTTGTTAACAGTCCCTAGATAGAGCTTCCAGTCCCTGCAAGGGACATGCTACCAGTTACAAGAGTGACCACAGTCAGAGAAGCTCAGAGACCTCAGTACATGCAGATTTCCAATCAGGAGCCACTTTTACTGTAAGCATTTTTTCCTGGTCACAGAGCTAGAAAGTGAGCCAAAATCAAATGTGTCCTTAGAGAAGGAGAGCAGGTTTAGTTATTTTCACTTTGTAGTACATTTCAGTAATTTACTTTTTTTCATGAATGGATGTTGAATTTTATCAAATGCTTATTCTACATCTACTGAAATGACCTTACAGTTTTTCTTTTCTAGTCTGTTGATGAGGTAAATTATACATTACTTTCTGAAGAAATTCCCCCTTTATAAAATACTCAGTCTTCCCATCCAGAAGCGTTGTATTATTCCATTCATGCCCATAGTCTTCTCTTAGTAATATATTTTTTCTTCCTTTAGGTTCTGTACATTTATTAAGATTGTTCCTAGACATCTTGTGTTTTTGTTATTACTCAGGTAATCATATTCTTACCAATAGTCTTGTAATTTGTTACCTTCTTATGTTGGTGTGTTGTGCCAGGAATAAAGAAAAAATCAAGAAAACCTACAAAAGATGACACATCTCCAGAGGAAGAAAATGAAATAGAAAGACAAAAGGTAAAATGTGATCATTGTTACATGCTTAATATATAATTGATAAGTGCAATTTAAATTAATTTTTCCACATGAATTTCTAGGGTCCCTCATAAGAAAATGGACTGAGTTTAGTTTAGCCATTACATTTATAAATAAATTATAAAGCACATAATTAAATACTTAACAACAAAGTTTTAAAATATCACCTTTTTACCAGACATCATTTTTCCAACTAGTATAAAGTTAAAATTGAACTCAAACCTAGAGCATATATATCATATTATTAAAAATCTAATTTCTTTTTATTATTACAAGCATCATATATATGTACACAGTTAAAGAGTTTCCCAAATATGTAGTGAACGTTGCACTTCAGGGACTCCAAAAGTCCATGGCACAGAGCACTACCTATCATTGTTAGGCAAAGCTTGGAGTCACCAGGGCTCCAAGTCTGATACTCACCTCGCTCTCTGGGAGTGAGCCTGGCTTGCCACCTAACGTGTATCTTAATGTGTCTTTTCTATTCTCCCATCATTGCATATACAGTAATGCTCATAAAGTTATTTAAAAAGCAACAAAGTCTTTCTCTGTGAAATGGCTCTAAAAAGAAAGCCAACTACAAATGCCAGCTGGAAGTGAAAGGAAATTAAAGCTGTCTGAAGTGGTAATTTAGCAAGATTAATATGGGAGCATGGTCTGAAGTTTTTCCTGGTATACACAGTTGTTTAATTGATTCTTGAAGGTTTCACGTGTAATCCCAGGGTCACTGGAAGATACCTATTTAATGGAAGTAGTTATTCTGTTAGATTTCAGAAGCAAATATTAGGATCTTGCCTTGACAGAAATGTGTTGATATGGAAAGAGTAAAGGCAAAAGAAAAAAAAATAAACTGCTTGCTATGAAAGTGTGTTTAGGGAAAGAATAATTTGTATCACAAAATACTATATGTTTGCTAGATTTAGTGTCATTGCTTAAAAAGGCTAAATTGAAAATGAGAAATTATTATTTGGGGGACTTGGGAACTCTTGTACCTGTAGCCTAGTAACCCTCTAAACTCAGTGACATGTGGTCTGTTTTATAAATATAAGCTTTCATCTGTCTTTTGCTCTTGGTGTTGATATTGCTTTCTAAAGACTCTACCATATCACTAAATGACGATCTCTGGTGTTTCTTTATGAATTTTGGTAATCCACAATCATCTTACTCGGGAGCACTGAGTTCTCCTTTTCTTGAGGGTCTATCTGTGTCCCATACCACTTGCTGAGGAAAAAAATAAAATCCTTTTGTATATTTGAACCACTTTTTCTCTCCACAGGCTGAAATGGCTTTGCTTGTGATGGATGAGGAGGAGGACAGCAAGAAGCACTTCAATTACAACAAGATTGTGGAGCACCAGAATCTGAGCAAAAAGAAGAAAAAACTGCTCATGAAAAAGAAGGAATTATTAGAAGATGACTTTGAGGTAATACCAGGGGCACAAGTCATTAGCCGTTTTAAGCTGGGTTGGATTTAAAATCAGCACCTGAGACAAAAATCAAGTTCAATCCAAGGTACCCTTGAAAATGTCTTAGGGGAAGGGCCCATGCTGGAGCCAGAGCTACCACCTTTTCTTCAGTCCAGCACAGCCAGTTCATCCCCAGGGTGGATCAGAATGTCTCTTTGGTTGAGCACCAGATAAAGCAGTCAGCTTATGTTTCAGTAGCCATGTTGCACCAAAAATACATAGCTTTTAATGTTCGACTCACAGGCCATGTGATGCTCATGCTGGGAGAGGTATGCAGAGCTAAGTCCGGAGAGCATGTCAGATCACACTCTCACTGTAGAATGCCCAGCTTTTACAATCTCAGTGTTTCTTGTTTACATCTCTCCCTTTCCTCCCCTCTTTTTGTTGAATACATATTTCAATTGGCCACAGAGTTCCCAAACATGACTTTGCACCCTCTACAGAAAACCCATAAACTGCTATCAGGAACTACTTAATGACTTCCAACCACTAACATGAAGAAAGACCTAGGAGAACATGGGGGGAAGTTTTGAATTTGTTCAAAGAATGGAGGGGAGTGTACAGATAACTTCCCAGTAGCAAGTAGAGGGACTTGGAGGCCACACACTACAGCTCCTGTTTGTGTACTGATGTTCCACTGAGCTTTTTGGTGAATTTCTTTTCTTATGAAAGATTACAAGCAAAGAATAGAATAATATAGCCAAATCTTGTCTTACTAGGACCACCTTCATACATTAATAATCATGCATAAAGACATTTTTCATTAGTTTGGTGTTGGTATCCCATCTGTTGTTTTACTGTAGCTAGTAAAGTTTCTGACCCATCTCCAGGTGGCTTCTTGTCTCCCACGGGTTGTGCTAGGTGGCACTGAGCCCTTCTCCCTTTCTTGGTGGTCCATCCATGCCTGGCAACCCTTGAAAGCCTGACTGGAGTTAAAGGCACCCTCTAAAGTATGGAACTACCATGTTTTTGTAGAAAGATATCTGCCAGACCTTCGTCTTAGTGGCACCATGTTTCCTAGAGTGGTCTTTAAATCTTTGATCTGTGATTCACCTTAATAGCAATTCCTTTTTGGCATCAGTGTTAAAATTTCTTAAAACAACTCAGAATGCAATGACTGGGGAGCAGGTATAGCTCGGTGGTTGAGCGCCTGCTTCCCACCTATGAGGTTCACTCCCCAGTACCTCCTTAAAAAAGCAAAAGAAGGCAATGACTACCACTGCTTTATGCTTTACATAACACTCTAGCAGGAGCTGCTGGGCTTGACCCACTTAGGCCAGCCAGAAACATTCCGTGCTATGAGCACGGGAAAGCCCTGCCTTGGGGACCACCACTTCCTCCAGTCAGTCAGTCTCGCTGCCAGTGTAGCTGCAGTTCCTGTTTGAGTAGAGCATCCTTGGGTTGTCATGTGCCCTGCACCTTGTGGTCCAGGGGTGAGCCTTAGAACTCCACTGGAGATCTGTGCAAAAGCAGTTTCTAATGGATCAGTGCAAAGTGCTCACGTTTGTATTTTATATAGTCAAGAACTTGCCAGCTTCTAAATTTGGGCCCATTTCTGGGCCTCCTGGTTTACTAATTTTATTTAACTTTTTTTTTTTTTTTTTTTTTTTTCATTTTGGCTCTGCAGGTAAATGTCCAAGATGCACGGTTTCAGGCAATGTATACTTCCCACTTGTTCAACTTGGATCCCTCAGATCCCAATTTCAAGAAAACAAAAGCTATGGAAAAAATCCTTGAGGAGAAAGCTCGGCAAAGAGAACAAAAGGAACAAGAACTTACTCAGGCAGTAAAGAAAAAAGAGAGTGAGATTCAAAAGGAATCACAAAAGAAGTCCATTGATCCTGCCTTGTCAATGTTGATCAAATCTATAAAAAACAAAACAGATCAGTTTCAAGCAAGAAAAAAACAAAAAGTCAAATAACTGGTGTTAAATATTTTTTGTTCTCTCTCCTTAAATATACAGAAATAGTGAAGGAATATTTATTAGGAACAAAGCTACCTTTGAAGAATATGAATACAATCTTCCACTGACCATTGTAAAATTTCTATCTGTAAATAATTGTTGGAACTAATTGTGGACCTAATGTACTGTACATTCCCACAAATGAATCATAATTCATTCAAGAGTAACTGGCATTAAAGAATTTATTAAAAAATTTTTATTTTATGAAATTCAGCTCATACTAATAGAAATTTATCTTTTTCAAGATTTTTATAATTCTAAGTAAAAAATAGAACTGTGTCCAGTCTTAAGCCTGTGTTGGGGTTACGGAGAATTTGAAAATATGTATTTGTAATAGTTTAATTTCTCTGGAAGCAGGAGGCAGAGTTAGTTATCTATTAAAAGTATTTATTTTTTTGGCCATAAAGGATGGAAGCTGAGAACACTCCTTTGCGCTTTGGTCATGTTTATTGTAAAAATTAATATGTAAATAAAGGTGCAAAATATTTTTATTGTTTTGTATAGCACTGATATATTTCATTTTCTGCACCTCAAATAAATAGCTTTCAGGAAAAATACTTGAAAAAATAGCTTTAACTCTTTAAGAGGACAACCATAAAGAGATAGTTCCAGTTTGCATTGTTCATAATTATATTTGAAATGTTTGTGAACTCTTCAGTGGTTTTTCTATTCATAGTAAGAAAAAATTCTTCTGTGTGCCCTTCAGATATTTGGAATTCTTGAAAGGGTGTGTATGCTAAAATAGAGTTTAAGGATAACTTAATTCTTTTTAAAATTAAACTATAACACAACTTCGAGGCCTTAATACTGTTGGTCTCATCTGGTTTAGGTTTTATAAACTATTAACTGAAGGAGAATTTCATAAATAAAGGAAAACCAGAATGGTCATATGGAGAAAATGATAAATATGGTACTTTGTGAAAGGCAGTAGGAGTTTCACCAGGTTTGTAGTTAATAGTATATTTGATATTTTTGGTATAAAAATTCAAGCCTGCCAACATAGAATATTATTTTAAAGAATAAGAGGATACAAAATTCAGAATGCTATCAAAATAAAGAGTGTATACACTCATAAATGTGAAGGAAAAAAGTTAAATTGCTCCTAACAGTGAATAAAATGCAGAATATCTAAAGTTGTTTTTTAATCATAAAGCACTGATATTGTTAGATTATTCAGCCGAATAAAGCATCTATATATTAAACTTCCTAGTATTTACTCATCACTGAAAGTTCATGAATCTTAATATTTCTATGAATATAATCTATAACTAGTCCTCTGGTGGTTCATAACATTTCATTCTATGCAAGAATAGTGTTGGGATTACCTGGAGTTTGAGTTTAAGGTTCCTGTGAAATTGAGTGCTTTGTTTTTGTTTTTGAGACCTTTGTTTTTAAGTCACTGCATTTAATTGTAAATGTCATTTTACTAGCTTGACACATGATTATAACAAATAAGTGGGGCACAGAAATTATGCCCAGCTCTGGGTTCTTTGCTCAAAGTTTATATTTTTTAGATAGGAAAAAAAAATTAAAACAGCATTTTCAGGTACTGCTTTGTGTCTTGCTATACCAAGAACTCCAGGGCTTTTTTAAAAGTATTGCTTTTAGTGAAATTCGGGATAAAAAATGGCCACTGTCACAATTCAGCGATGTGACTGTAGTTTTGGTGACTTGAAAGGCCACAATTTATTTGAACATTTTTTCTCTTTTTTTTTTTTTTTGGTAGGACAATGGGAAGAAAATAGGCTGACATTGTAGCAGCTAGAAAGGGGCATAAATGACTCAGTACCAGTGAAGTTCTGGTTTCTCAGACCAGTCAAAAGTCTTGGGGACCAGCTTGGTACATGCTGCTGTTACTACTTACTCTTTCTGAGGGAGCTACCTCATAGAACTCAGTGGGGGAATAAAGATTGCCCTTGTTCCTTATTCTCTACAGAGTAGGCCACTGTTAGGGAACATCCTGATCTTTTCTGCTAATTAAAATCAATCACGATGTTTAAAAAATCCCCATACTCAGGCTGTACCCCAGACCTATCAAGTCATATCTGTGAAGGTAAGATCCAGGCATCATTTTTTAAAGCTCCCCAAGTAATTCCAATGTGTAGGCAAGGTTGTGAACCACTGCTTTAGGAGAAAGGAGTGAGACCCAGCAAACTTCCTTTTGGGTCCTCTTGATGAGAGATGAATAAATGTGATATTAGCTGTATCCGTTAGCTCTTGCTGCTTAGCAAACCACTCCCAAAACATGCAGCTTGAAATATAAATTTATTTCATGATTTTTGGGTTGGCTGGGCAGTTCTGGTCTCTGCCAGCTCAGCTGGGGCTTGCAGGGACACCACATGTCCGGTTCCTCAGATGAGATGGCCAGAGTGGCTCGTGTATTGTTCATTCTTCCAAGGGCTAGGACAGAATTCTTCATATGGTGACAGAAGGGTTCCCAGCTGCAAGAGAGGGTATGTCCCAATCACAAGTACGTTTCAAGCCTCTGTGTCACATTTGCTGTGGTCCCATTGGCCAAAGCACATCACATGGCCAAAGCCATTGCTGAAGCAAAGCCACAATGAAAAGGGATGTGCATATAAGGACACATGAACAGATTGTAAATTCTACAATTTATATATTACTTGAGTTTCCTCTTCTGTTTTCCATATTGTTGAGCCATTTTGCATTCCCACCCAGAATGTGAGTGCCAGGTGCTCCACATCTTCATCAGCACTTGATATTCTCAAGATGTTTTGGTTTGTATTTGTTTTGTCTGTCATTTTAATAAGTGTGTATTGATAATGTGGTTTAAATTAGCATTTCCTTAATGACTGAGGATATTGAACTTTTTTTTTTTAAGATTTATTTATTTCTTCCCACCCCCTCATTTGCATTTGCTATGTCTGTTGTGTGCTGGTCTTTTTTTAGGAGGCACTGGGAACCAAACTGGGACCTCCCATGTGGAAGGGAGGCACCCATTTGTTTGAGCCACCTCCACTCCCTGAGCATGTTTTCTTGTGCTTACCTACCATTCGTTTGTTTTCTCTGGTGAAGTATCTATTCAGATATTCTGTTCCTTTGTTTTAAATTACAGCTCTGGCAGGCTAAGACAAGGGGGTTTCTCACACTTTATTTGAGGTTTACCTCCAAGAACCTAGCCATGTTCTCACTGAAAACTATAAAATTCCTCTCTTGCTTCCAGCAGGAAGAGAGGAAAAGTAGCCATTTTGAAATATACCCAGAACAGTCTCTTCTCCTTAACAAAGGAGTGCCCTCAAAAAAACCTATTTTACCAGAGCCTAACTGACTTGGGTTTTACCAGCACCTAACCCCAGAGTCTAACAGATGAGAAGGGAAATACCTGACTTTATCCCCATCTAGCCTCCCTGTCTTACCTAAGGGGGTATGGAGATCTGAAAAGCACTTGTAAAGGTCACAGCACAGGGGCACAGACTCACTAAAAACCTGAGAACAATCAGGATTATAGAATACTTCCTCTCCTCCCACACCTTATCAAGACAATAGGGCTTTATAATAAGAAAGAACTGCAAGACTCAAACCTTATTTAAGAGTTATGTAGGAAAACCCAAAGACAACAGGGGAGACAAAAACAAGGACCCCTGAAGAAATTTTAGCCTCTGATACCTACAACTACAGCTAACAGTTAACACAGTCTAACCCCTAGCCAGATAATTATAAAACCTCACACAAAGCCTTTTTACTTCAGTTCTCTGGGACTTTTTTTTTTTTCAACAAAAAATGACAAGGCATCAGAATGAGACTCAAATATGGCAGAGAGAATGGAATTTTAAATAACGGATTAATATACTAAGAGCTCTAATGGAAAAGTGAACAACATGCAAGAACAGATGGATAAGCAGAGAGATGGAAACTCTAAGATATAACCACAAGGAAGTACCAGAAATAAAAAGCACTGTAACAGAAGAAGAATGCCTTTAATGGGCTCATCAATATATTGGACATGGCAAAGGAAAGAATCAGTGAGCTTAAAGATGTCAATGGAAACTTCCAAAACTGAAATGCAAAGAGAAAAATGACGAAGATGGAACAGAATATCCAAGAACTGGAGCAAATTACAAAAGGTGTACCATACAAATAATTGAAATAACAGGAGAAGAAAGAAAGGAACAGAAGAGATATTTGAAGTAATACTAGATATGAATTTTCCAAAATTGATGATAAACACAATGGACATCTGGAAACTGAAATTGAAAACACAATGCCATTTACCATCACTCCAAAGAAAATAAAATACTTAGGTATAAACTGAAAACATTTACTGGATTTGTATGCAAAAAAAGATTGCAAAATACTGATGTATAAAGTCAAATCAACCTAAATAAATGAAGTGACAGTCTATGTTCATGAATCCCCAAAACTGATCTATAGGTATAATGCAATTTCTGTCTAGATCCCAAAATGGTTTTTGTGGGCATAGACAAGCTTATTCTAAAATTTATGATGAAAGGCACAGACCCTAGAATAGCAAAAACAATCTCAACAAAGAAGAAAAAAGCGAGAGGAATCACTCTACCTTGTCTTAAGGCTTACCATATAGACACAGTCGAGACAGTATGGTATTGGCAAAGGGACAGACAGAGATCAATGAACAGAACAGAGAACCCAGAAACATCCACACAAAAATGTCCAAGTGATTTTTTTCCTTAAACTTTTGATTCTGAAATCACTTCAAACTTAACAGAACAATTACAAAGAATAATATAAAACCCATACAAGAGAACTCCAACATACCCCCATCCCCAGTTATCCAGACCCACCAATTTTAACATTTTGCCACAGTTCCCATATCATTCTATCTATCCATCTATCCATCTGCCTATGTGTTTATATAGATCTATTTTCTTTTTTTTATTTATCTATTTTCTAAACATTGTATACATCACACTCCTTGAGTGTGAAACATACTTCCAAGAATGTTTCCTAAGAAAAAGGATATTCACTAATGTAACCACCTTAAGTACAGCCATCAAGTTCAAGAACTTTAACATTGATATAAAGCTTATAGTCTATATTCCAATTTTTTCATGTGTCCCATTAATGTCTTTTTTTGCCCAACTGCTTTTTGACAAAGGTGCAAAATCAATTCAATGCAGAAATGATCATCTTTAAAAATAAAAAAAATGGTGCTGGGGTGATCCATTGTTCAATACTGAAAAAAAATTTAATTTGAAATTTTTGTTTAAAAATTTAAAAATGGATCATGGACTTAAATGTAAAATGTAACATTATAAAACTTGGGATCTAGGACTAGGCAAAGAATTCTTAGGCTTCAGAACCACAATCTGCAAAAGGAAAAACTGATAAATTGCCTCTCATCAAAATTAAAAAACATTTGTTCTCTGAAAATCCCTGTTGAGAGGATGAAGAGATAAGCTACACACTGGGAAAAAAATATATCTGTAAGCCACATAGCCAACAGAGGACTAATATTTAAAACATATAAAGATAAAAAAAAATATCCGATTGGAAAATGGTCAAAAGACATGAACATTTTTCATTGAAGAGAATATAGATATGGCAAATAAGCACATGAAAAGATATCCAACATATTAGCCATCAGGGAAATGCAAATTAAAACCACAATGAGGTATCACTATACGTCAATCAGAATGCATAAAACTAAAAGAGACAACACCAAATGCTGTCAAGTATACAGAAAAACTGGATCACTTACACATTGCTCATGGGTGTGCAAAATATTACAGACATCCTGGGAAACAGTTTTGCAATTTCTTATAAAACTAAATAGGCAATTACCATCTGACCCAGCAATTGTTCTCTTGAGCATTTACCCCAGAGAAATGGAAATTTATATTCACACAAAAATTTGTACATGAATGTTCATAGGAGCTTCATTTGTAATAGCCAAAAAAAAAAAAAAAAAAAAAAAAAGGAAATGACATAGATGTCTTTCAAGAGGTGACGGGTTAAACAAACCATGACATATCCATAGTATTTATTGAAAGTGGTATTTAAATACTACTCAGCAATTAAAAGGAATGAACTACTGATAGCCAAAATAACTTGTATGAATCTCTGGAGAATTAAGCTGAATGAAACAAGCCAATCCTGAAGTGTGACATACTGTATGATACCATTTATATGGCATTCTTGAAATGAATAAATTATAGAAATGGAGAGCAGATTAGTGGTTGCCAGTGAAATGAGAAATATGAATAAGATAAGATGGTTTATATCCTGGTTGTGATATTGTACTATATAGTTTTACAAGATATTGTCATCAAGGAAAACTGGGTAAAGAGAACATGGGATCTCACTATTATTTCTTACAAATTTTTATGAATCTACAATTATCTCAAAAATTTTAATAGGAAAAAATCAAACTTTTTTTGTATGTCAAATTCTGAAATCTCCATTCTCTTACATTCGTCTATGTGTCTATCCTTGTGTTAATACCACACCATCTTGACTACTGTAACTTCAGAAGGTCTTTTTCAAAATTGTTTTGGTTTTGGTTATTCTAGTTCTTTTGTCTAGCCACATAAATTTTTTAATCAGCTTGATACCTATGAAAAATCCTGCTGGAATTTTTTAGTAGATTTTGATTCCTTAGGTCTTTGCTTTCTTTCATCAGTGTTTTGTAGTTTTCAGTATACAAGCCTGGCATATATTCTTTAGATTTATACCTAAATATTTCATTTTTTCCCTGTAGTATTTATTGAAAGTGGTACTTTTAAAATTTTCATTTCCAATTGTTTATTATTAGAATATAGAAATACAATTAATTTTTGTATATTGACCTTGTATCTTGGAACTTTGCTCAACTCATTTATTAATTCTAGGAGCTTTTTGTAGATTCTTTGATATTTTTCTCTAGAGATAATTGATGAATATAGATCATTTAATTTCTTTCTGATCTGTATACCTTTTTTTTTCCCTTGCCTTAGTGCACTTGCTAGGACTTACAGTATGATGTTGAATAGGGGTAATGAGAACAGACATTGTTGCCTTGTTCCCCATATTAGGGAGAAATCATTCATTTAGACTTTCCCCATTAATTATGGTGTTACCTGGAGATGTCTTAATCAGGGAAAGAAAATTCCTTTCCATTCCCAGTTTTCTGCAAGTTTTTAAATATGAAAGGATGTTGAATTTTTTCATGGCCTTTTTCAGCAACTATTGGTTTGATGCATGATTTTTCTTTTTTAGTCTGTTAATATGGTGAAATAAAATGATTTATGTTGAACTAGCCTTGTTCCTGGGATAAATTCCACTTATGATATATTATCCTTTATATATATATAATAAATATTAGCTAATTTTGATTTGCTAATATTTAGTTGAGGATTTTCTTAGACAATGTTTATGAAGTATACTGGTCTAATTTTCTTGTAGTTTTTTTTTTTTTTTTTTTGTCAGTTTTGATAATAAGGTAAATCTAGAGTCACAAAATGGAATGGGTATTCCTTCCTCTTCTATTTTCTGGAAAAGATTGCATAGAATTCTTTCTTCCCTCCCTCCCTCCCTCCCTCCCTCCTCCGTTCCTTCCTTCCTTCCTGTAGGCAAGGAAGTAGAGTTTATTAAGAAACAAGAAAAGAAAATCAGTACACAATCTGAGACATGGATTTTAGGCGTGGTACAGGATGAGTCGCGCATGTGGGGCCCCAGGTTAGGCCTTTTAAGACCTTTCCTCCTCCTTTCCTAATGTTGGGGAGGGACTGCAGCTGTTTGCTCTTCTGATTGGTTGCCAGAATTGTTATTTCTTGATAAATGTTTGGTAGAATTTGCCAATGAAACCATCTGGGTCTGCATTTATCTTTGTAAGAAAATTTTAAACTATTAATCTAATTTCTTTAATCAATATAGAATTGTTCAGATTATTGATTTCTTCTTGAATTAATTTTAGTGGGTTGTATCTTTCAAGGAAATAGTCTACATCACTTAAGTTGTCAAATTTTATAAGCAAAACGTTTTTTGTAGTATTCCCTTACTATCCTTTTAGTGTCTAAAGGGCCTGTGGTGATATATACCCTTTTAAAATCGTAATAGTGGTAATTTGTGTCTCTGACATTTATTTTTGGTTGTCTGGATAAAGGAGTATCAATTTTTAAAAAATATTTATTTTACTTAATTTCTCCCCCCACCCCTCGTTGTTTGCGTTCGCTGTCTGCTTTCTGAGTGCTCGTCTCCTTTTTAGGAGGTACCAGGAACCAAATCCAGGACCTCCCATGTGGGAGGGAGGCACCCAATGGCTTGAGCCACCTACGCTCCCCTGCTTTATTGTGTCTCTCATTGTGTTTCCTTGTTGTGTCTCTTCATTGCATCATCTCACTGTGTCATCTTGTTGCACCAGCTCGCTGTGCCAGCCCGTCGTGTCAGCTCGCTGTCTTGCTCAACCTCTCTAGGAGGCACCAGGAACCAAACCCAGGACCTCCCATGTGGTGGGTGGGCACCCAACCGCTTGAGCCACATCTACTTCCCTAAAGGAGTATCAATTTTTAAAAAATCTCTTCAACAAACAAAGCTTTGGTTTCATTCATTTTTCTCTGTTTCCAATTTCTTGTGGATGGTTTCTTCTAGCTTTCCAGAAGCCAGAATCTCAGCAAGTCCCACCAGTGTGGTCCTCCTTAGCACCCCTCTCCACCATCCAGTAAGCCACAACTGCTCCCTCTCCAGTGACAGAGGAAGGAACTCTTCTAGATTTGCTCCTTATTTTAGTGTTCTGCCGCAGCCTCAGGAAGAGTGGCTAGTCCCTATTCCTACCACTCCTAAATTCTTTAGAGATATCTTTGCTCCTTTCCCTTTACTCCTTAGTTGTCAATTCCCTGTTACTCTAATCCCCTGTACAATGAATCACTGTTTAACTTTCCCTATTCAAATTATTTTCTCTCTCCTGATTAGATCCTGACTGATAAGTAAGATACAAAGATAATCCAGTCACCAGAACCATATGGGATGCTGAATGACCCTCCTGTTCTGACTCTATATCCCAGTACCTGGGGGGCCCTGCTGTATTGGTCTATCTGATCGTGGAGGTTTCCTGGAGTCCTGATTGTTCTGGCTAGCTATTGCTTCAAAACCTTGTGGCTTCAAAACACAATCATGAATTTTCTCAAGAATCTTCAATCTGCATAGGACTGTGTGGAGAAGGCTCGCCACTGCTCCACATGGCATCAGCAGGGGGACTATCCTGATGGCTAGAGGATATGCTTTCAGGATAGCTCCTTCAGGTGGCTTGCAAGCTAGCTCTGAAAGTGGGCTGGGTGCATGGTGGAAACCGAACAACCTTTTATGATTCAGCTTCAGAAGTCACAGTATGGCTTCCACCATCCATACCTTATTAGTTGGGGGCAGTCAAAAAGACCTTCCCAGAGGAGAGGATATAAATTCTACTCCTTAATGGTGGGATGGCAAAATTCTGAAAGACTATCATATCTGGAAACATGGTTGCAGCCATTTTTGGAAAATGACATCTGCCATGCTGGTCATTAGATGAAGCTCTTACCCTCACCTTCAAAAAATGTCTTAAATAACAGTTAATGCTCCATTATTTGAAGTCACCTGAATTAGTCTTTATTCTTTGCAAGCACAGGGCATAAGTGATAACCCAGATCTACAGAGGGCAGTCTACACCAGCAGGTGGACCACAGTACACAGGACTACAGGGCAGGTCAGACCAGGAAAAAGGTCAGGCATGCTCTCTAAGGAACTATGAGTGAAGCCAATTGTATTCCCCAATATCTTACACAGCAACAAAACCCTGGAGTTGTGCATAGCACTTTCTATAATAAAGACTACTTTGCTCATCCTTCTTTGCACCATGGTGTGGATCCAAATGACAGCCTCCAGGGACCATTATTCGAAGTCAGTAGGCTAGTAACCTTTGTCTCTTCTGCTATTTCCAAACTTCCACCCTGCTGTTTGGAAACAGATATGATAGCTAGAGCTCCAGCAGCCATGTTGTATCCTGAGGACAAAAGCCCATACTCTAGGGATAGTGGAGTGG
Organism: Tolypeutes matacus; assembly: GCA_026826555.1. NCBI lineage: Eukaryota > Metazoa > Chordata > Mammalia > Cingulata > Chlamyphoridae > Tolypeutes > Tolypeutes matacus. The sequence continues at coordinate 3,124,418 of JAKSZT010054001.1, forward strand.
TAATCTGGAAGACGCCAGGATCCTTGGCAACTTTGTGTAGCATAGCCCTATTTTAGCCATGGACTGTCTCTTTTGAGACTTCTATGTGATAGAAAAATAAAATGCTATCCTGTTTAAGGCACTATTTTCTCAGGTCAATGTTACTTGCTAGTCTACCTATTATCTTATCTAATACAAAGACAAATACAGTGGCCTTGGGCAATACTCTTTGTGGATTCTTCTGTCCTATTTTGAGGCTATTGGAGATCATTTCTCCTCAGACTTAAAGAAACTCTTGATATTACATTGTGGCCAGAATGCTTGCAACTTGAAGATACCAGAATAGGATGCTCAGTAATAGGTTCCCAGATTTCCAGATGTGGATATGAGTCAAGAGGAGTGACTTTAGAAGGCAACTGGGACTCTTTGTTCTAAAGCACCGCTGGCATTAGAGTTATGAACTCTATTTTTGGCATCTCTGGGTTCACATTATCACCTTCTTCTAAAAGTCTGAAGGAGCAGTTTCCAAGAGCAAGCCAGAATCAGGCACATGGGAAAACAAAAAAGCATGAGTGAGAGTCTGTGCCCAGCCTTAAATGTGAGTTCTACATTACCCAAATTTTGCCAAAATGTGGAGATGAAAACTCCGTGCTGTGTGACAGTGCCAAAGCAAACAGACTAACAAATGATACTGAATTAGAAAAAGTTGTGGGAAATGCCTGCTTTGGGGTTATGAGCTGTTTTCACGAATTTTTTGAAATTAAAATTGAGTCATTATCCTTCATCACCACACATGCTTTTGTCTTAAGTAGCCTGTCATGAGTTTTTTGAACTTCTTTTACTAAAATCTGAAATTAATTAGCAGGGTCTTTTGTCTTGTACCAGTAAGAAATAATGTACCCTATAATATTTCAAAAAGTTTGACTGATGAGCAAGGCAGAAAATAGTCAATAAAATGCATGAAAAATTTTTTTTGAAAAAATGATCGAACCAAACAGAGTTATTTAGGAAAGCAGACACACAGACCCTTTAATTAGAAGTGGAATGACTCTAATAGATGGAAGAGGTTTAATCTGGCAGCTGCTCATTATTTCACTAAAGAAAACTCTGAATACTTAAAAATTATTTGATTTACATATGTCTCTCCCTTTGGATCTATTATCTAGACTTGTTCTGTGGCATATTTTAGGATTCTTCTGGAGGACCCAAACACTATCAGAAACCACCTAGGAATTGTCATATTCCTTCAGATTTTTTTTTATTCAAATGACCCTCAATTCCCCCAGCCATTGCCTTAGGAATGTTGCAAGAAAAGAAACCAACTCAAACTAATTTAAGCAAAAGTGTAAAAAGGGTGTATATTTATTAAAAGGGTGCTGTGGAGTCTCACAACATCCAAAGGCAAGAAACAACCAGTGCTCAGAAAGGAATCGGGAGCAAGAACTAGAATGTCCTCAGAAACTCTCCCTTGCTCATCTGTTTTCCTCTATTCATCTTGTTTTACTCATATTGTTGCCAACTCTTCTCACTCCTTAGCCCACTGGGCAAATGGAATAAGACGACTCTACCAGAGTTTCCACGTTTCTATGTTATTAAAAAGAAAGGGGTTTTTGCCTTATGTTTAAGATTTCGGAAAGCCAACTGAATCACTTTTATTTCTACCAAGGTGGAAAGATGAATTTTGACTTTTTCATCTTGATGCCATTAAAATAAAGATAAATTAAGCTTTTATGATTGTTCCCAATGTAATTTGAAAAAGAGCTTAGTAAGGTTATTTGTGAATATTTTACAACAACAAGTATAATTTTTAAGCAAGTTTGCACACTAACCATTATTTTATGATGCATGTAATAACCTGAAAGATGGTCCAAGCATTTGAAACAACTAAAAGACAAAGGATCTTTAATGTCTATAAAAGGAGAAAATATTAAATCCATTGGCAATAGAGGAATCTTTATCTTCTCCAAGTGAACGATGAGTTTTGTGTTAAAAATATTGGAAAATATATTTACTTGTAAAACCTTTTTCTTTCACCCTTCATCTTGATCACAAGCAATCAAGTTCTTAACAGATATTCAACATTATTAAAGGAGGAACTAGTACTCTGATTTTTTTTCCCCAGGGCTAAAGTAGCTTAGACTTCCCTCTTCAACAATATGCATATAAATGCTTGTATGGTAGATTGTCTGTGCATGAGACACTGGTAACAGGGGCTGCTTCTGCAGAGCAGGCAAGGAGGGGAGACTTCCTTTCCCAAGATACCTTTTAAAATGTCTTTGTTTTACTGTGTATCACTAACTTTAAAAATTCTTTAAATAGCCCAAGGTCTAATAATGAATCTGCATGGGACACTTTTGCTATAAAGGATATTATTGACTGGATAGTGGTGGAACATGAATGGGGACTGAGAAGTAACTGGTAGTGATGGGTCAGTGTTAATTTCCTGATTTGGATGCCTGGAGTTTGGTTACATGGGAGAAAGACTTTGTTGGAGGGAAATGAACACTAGAGTACCCAGGAGTAATCGGACTGATGTTGGCAGCTTACTTTCAAATGGTTTAGGGCAGGGGTTCTTAACCTTTTTTGTTCCACAGACCCCTTTGCCCAACCAGGTGGAACCCACGAACCCCTTACTAAGTCCACGCTATACTGTGTATTATTTAATAAATATATCACACCTGCACCAACACGTCCCCACAAGAATAATGCTTTTTTGAATTTCAATTCAAGCTCATTGACCCCTTGTTAAGAACCCCTGGTTTAGGGAAAAACAAATATGCTTGTCTTGCAACTTTCCTGTTAAGTTTTGAGATTGTTTCAAATTAATAAAACAAAATTAATTTTAACGTAGTATAAGCTCTAAATTTCCAAGGAAACAATGTGATGGGCCAAGGTTGGGGCCCAGCTTGTGTCCACTGCTCACTCCATCAACTATGGCCAGTGGCAGCCTGGAGGCAGTTCTCTGAAAAGTTTCTAAAACAGAGAATAGGCAAATGTTCCAACAGACGACTGTGGCACCTACAGTAGACTCTATCATGGGTCATTGTTTTATTTTTAGTTTCTTTATTAGAGAAGTGTATGTTTACAGGAAAATCATGCAGAAAATACAGATTTCCTACATAATCCACCCCCAATATTAACATTTGCATTAGCGTGGTACATTTGTTACAGTTGATGAAAGAATATTATAATTGTGCTATTAACTACAGTCCATAATTTACATTAGGATTCACTGTGTTCTACAGTCTTGAGGTTTTTTAAAAAAATTATATTCTAGTAACATATACACACCTAAAATTTCCCCTTTTAACCACATTCAAATATGTAATTCTGTGCTGTTAATTACATTCACAATGTGCTACCATCACCACCGTCCATTACAGTTCACTGGTTTTATACTGTTGGGCTTTTCTTGGTACTCCATTAGTACTTACTAAACTCACTATCACTTTTCCTTTTGGGGGGGCATCAGGCAGGGGATGAGACATATGAAATGCAGTAAGAAACTGTGGCAGTTTGAGATTATGTTTTGAATCCCAAAAAGAGAAATATTATGTTTGTAAAGTAACCTATTCCTCTGGGTGTGATAACCTTTGATCGCATTAAATTCAGCTGAGGGACTTTTGATTAGTTTACCTTAAGATTGCTGTAGGGCTTTTTATTGGACTGCACCAGTGAGGTGGGACTCAGGTTGATCCCTGCCCCCTTGCTGGGTCTGATATAAATGGACACTTACATAGACACAGGAAGAGAGAGCTCTGTCATTTTTGATCCTGCCATGTGACAGAAAGGAGAAGGCTCAAACAGCCGAGGCCCTGGGGAGAGATGAGCCATTTGCCTGATAGCTGACAGCTGACCTTGGGAAGAAAGTGGAACAGCTGAGACTGATATAGGAAGCCCTAAGAGACAAGCCCTATGCCAGCTTGCAGCTGAAATTGGGAAGAAAGTGAAGCAGCTGAGCCTGAGAGAGGAAGCTTGGAGGAGAAGGAGCGACCTGGGCAGAGATCAGCAGCCATCTTCCTTCACCATGTGGCAACAAGCCAGGATCAACAGTAGCTGACTTTGGTGAGAAGGCATCTCTAACTGTGCCTCGGTTTGCACTTTTCATAGCTTTGGAACTGTAAGCTTTTACCCCAAATAAATCCTTTTTATAAAAGCCAAAAGATTTCTGGGACTTTGCATTGGCAGCCCTTTGACAAACCAAAACAGAATCCAAGACCAGCATCCAAGAAGTGTCCAATGTGAAATTCCTGGCTGTGGTCACACTCTAATGACTTCTGTTTTCCTGGTGAAAATCCCATTCCAATGATTGCAGATGATTTTTTATAATATTCTCTGCCCTGGACAAGAATTAACCTTGATAACAAACTTTCTAGAGTACTACAAAAATGAGAAAGTCATAAATGTTTCTTCATTAATTCATAGTACTTAGATATCCACAAGTTAAGCTTTATGCTGCCATTTGACCCCCCTTGTGTTCTTCCTTGCAGGGTTCTCTTCTCATCTCCCTGGGACAGTCAGGTACCACTGAATAACAGGGATTTCCCTGCTGTTGGCTTTTAAGGGAAAGTTTTCAGGAAACTATAATCTTCACATGCTGTGTTTCATCACAACTAAAATGTATTTAAAATTATCTGATATAATCAAATATGGGCATATAAAACTATATGAGAAGTTTCCTTTTTTGAGATGGAAAGATCTAATATTTTCTGAAGTGTCTCTTTTCCCCAGTTATCATCAACTGAGGAAGTTTTTTGGCAACTGCTAGCATTTAAATGTGTTGTTCTCTGTGTTCTCAGGAGGAAGGGGAAAAAAGAAAGAAAAGTGGTAGGTGCTTTTGTGCCATCCTCATAACCAAGCCTCCATTTCTCACAGGCCACTGAGGTAGTCATTAGACCTGGTCACCATATTTCTGGCCCTCCATCTTGTGGGCACATGACAGTGAATTTTCTCAGGACTTTTTTTGTTTTGTTTTTATTTCTAGTTTTTTAATTTTTTGAAAAAGATACTTAAATTACATAAATATTTCTCAGGACTTTTGAAGTTACATATGACTTTCTTTGGCCAATGAAAGGTAAACTGAACAGACTATGTCACTTCCACATAGAAACATTAATAGTTGATATAGAATTCACTACATTTTCTTTCCCCTTCCCAGGGTCACTCTGGAACCCAAATGAACAGTCAACTCACATTGTTCATGTAGCATCAGTGAAAAATAAACTTTGTTTCAAGCCATTGAGATTTGGGGTTTATTTGTTTCTGCAGCATAACCTAACCCATCACATCTGATAGGGACAACTTCATTTTCCCTGACCTTTGCCATTCTGGACTCAGTTTCCTCATCCTGGCATTCCATATATATCTACAAGGAAAGCATCTTCCTCCCCTGAGAACTCGATCAATGTTTAAAATGGCATATTATTTATTATTGTGTTTATGTGAATTTATTTTCCTTTTCTGTGATGGCCCATTTGTGCAACAGCCACCACTATCACATCAGATTACATCCCTCCAATTGGGACGACTTTGCTTGTGACTTGAGGGATGGGGCTACAGTGTATATATATATATATATATATATTGGGATGAGCTCCACAATGCTATGCCGTTGCAGTACAGTATCCAAAGTTTTGGGCAAACATGTCTTTGACCAGACCAGTAGTCAGTTTTACTATCCAAGACAAATAATGGGGATCCTCACAGAGATTGGTGTAGAGGGACTAGGATGGTGGTTAAGAGTACAGGATCTGAAGTCGGGCAACGTGGTTTTGAAGGCCAGTTGTGTTGCTTACTACTAACAAGTGATTTGAGGCCAGTAATTTAACCTCTCTAAACCCTTTTTCCCCTTAATTTTTTTCACGTTAACATATATATATATAACATAAAATTTCCCGTTTTAACCACTTTCAAGAGTACAATTCTTGAAAGAATTGTTACAGTTATAATGTGCTACCATCACCACCATACATTAACAAAACTTTGCCATCATACCAAATAGATACCCTGCCCCCATTAAGCATTAACTCCCCACTCCCCTCCCTGCCCCTGGCAACCTGTACTCTATTTTCTGTCTCCATGAATTTACATATTCTAGTTATGTCATATCAGTGAAATCATAAAATATTTCTCTTTTTGTATCTGGCTTATTTCACTCAACATGATGTCTTCAAGGTTCATCGGTGTTATAGCATGCATCAAAACCTCATTCTTTATGGCCAAATAATATATGTACCACATTTTGTCCATCTATTTTTTTTTTTTTTTTTTTGCTTTAACATTTATTTGCATTTATTGTATGCTGAAGTTATTCCTGAGCCATAAGTTTTTGTTTCTGCAGTTTCTTCTGGGATATCTTTTTCTTCTGTGCAACCTCCTCTTCTGGTTTAGGAACAATTTGTTCTTTTTCAGTAAGGATCATCTCAATGTGGCAGGGAGAGCTCATGTGTGGGTTAATCCAACCATGAGCTCTGTAAATACGACGGCGCATCTTGGGGGCTTTGTTCTCCTGGATTTGCTCAATGACCAGAGAATCTACATCTAAACCCTTAAGTTCAGCATTACTTTCTGCATTTTTAAGCATGTTCAACAAAAATTCAGCACTCTGTTTGGGCCACCGACCCTATGTCCAGCCCCACTGTTTGGCCTGGGCACACCTACCAACGCCACCATTGTAACGATGGAATGGCACACATTGCTTCTGTAAAGTGACATCTTTCAGATACTTGGTGTCAGAGTTTGATGTAATTATGAATTCCAAAAATATAATTGAATCATGCTTGTAAACTGATCTGTTTATCTGGGCATGATTAGGTTAGGTTTAGGGCGTTGAGCCCCACCCCTTGGTGGGTGGGGAATTGAATATAAAAGGCAAGGCAAAGAACAGAGTTGAAGCAGTCTTTTGAGAAGCCATTTTGATGTTGAAAAGAAGGCCCCAGGAGAAGAGAAGCAAGCCGTTCGCCTGATCGCCTACAGCTGAACTTGTGGAGGAAACAGGAGTTAAGCCCAGAGAGAAACGCAGCCCCAGGAAGAGAGGAACCCCAGAAGCCTGAACCCTGGCAAACGCCAGCAGCTCTCTTGCTCTAACACGTGGCAATGGACTGTGGTGAGAGAAGAAACTTAACGCTTTATGGCCTGGTATCTGTGGACTCCTACCCCAAATAAATACTCTTATAAAGACCAACCCATTTTTGGTATTTTACACTAGCACCCCTTTGGCTGACTAATACACTTGGTTTTTCAAATATGCATACCCCTGATGGCCTGGGCAGTTTCTCGGATGTTCTTAAAGTGAACACGAAGATTTGAACCTCTTGATTTGCATGCTTTTGTGGGGTTTTCTGGGTCAAGGGAATAGTGAACCATTTTCAGAGACCACCTCGGGTGACTCACGGGGAGAGCTTGTCCATCTATTGATGGACACAGGTTGCTTTTATCTTTTTTATTCTTCATCTTTAATATAAGGATGTTAATAGTAACTGCTTCATAGGAAGCTATAAGGATTCAATGAAATAATACTTGAAAAGCCCTTTCACATGGACTGATACACAGTATGCAGGAAGTCATACATGTAGTATGTATGGATGTTTGTGTTTGTTTGTTTATTTATTTATTTATTTATTTTGAGGTACTGGAACTGGGGATTGAACCCGGAACCTCATATGTGAGAAACGGGCACTCAACCACTGAGCTACATCAGCTCCCCTGAGTTAGTTTTTCCGTTTGTTTCGATTGTTGCTTTTTTTTATTTTTAGGAGGCACTGGGGATTGAACCTGGAACCTCCCATGTGGGAAGCAGGTGCTCAACTGCTTTAGCCACATCTGCTACCCCCAAAATTGTATTTTACATTAAGCTGGCAAGTCCTTGGAGTTGTCCTTGTATTGGAGCATGGTTTTGACCTTGGTCATTCCCCAGGAGGTAGTTTTGTGAATTCAAACACAAAACTTTGTCAAACTCAATTAAGGTCCTAAGTTAGGATTGTTGAGTGTTAGAGAATAAGTAAAAGAAAAGTTTTTATTTACATTTTAGTTATGGACACTAGCAACACAGGCTACATAACGGCCAAGGCCTTCACCATCACAGAAATAAGTATTTTGGAAGTGTATAAAAAATAGAGTTTATTGTGGTCTATGGTTGGTGGCAAGGCCCCAGGATGTGTAAGTCCATTGAGGGTGGTGGGCCACACTTGTGGGAGATGTTTGTGTGGGATGTGGTGGGAGGTGTGGGAGGTGGGCAACATGGGAATCCCAGTGGGTCCCATGTAATATTTTGGGTATCTAAGCACCTCTTAAAATATATTTATATATATACATAAATGACATTTTTGTAAGCAAATGCACATATATGCATATATATTTATATATCATTTTGCAAATGTTGGTATGTATTGTGAAAATTTTGATTTTTACCCACAATTAAAAAAAAATAGAGTTTATCAGTTCTTTGGTATCCATAATTTAATGCTGGTGAGGTTTGGGGCTAGAAATATGGATTGCCATGGTCAGAAGGCCTTTTTGAGTCTACCTGTAACGGGTTGTTCTGAGATCTTCTGTCTTTTCACTTTTGACTGGCCTTGTGTCTGTAGATTGTGCTGATACTCTCCATTTCATCTTTGGGCAAAGCTGGCCCTCATTTCTGGGGCAGCTAAGATTCATGGGTTGCAAGCAAAAGAGAGGTTTATTGGTAGGATGATGCACAGCTTGAGATTCAAAGGAAGAGATAAACAACTTAGTCTTCTGAATGATAGGACTCAGGTACCTCTGGTTGTCTCAGAAACAACTGTCTTCCATTTTGGCATCCCTATTCACATGGCAATTTCCTGGGAGAGAGAAGTGATTGATCCAGCTTGGGCCAGGTGATTCCAACTACACCATCCCTCACTGACATTTTCAGAAAAAGGAGGAGGAGAAGCAGAGCAGACCAACCCAATAACTACTGCTTTTTTCTTTCTTTCTTTTTTTCCTGAGACACGAAAAAGCATTGTCGAGTAGTTAACAAAACCAGATGGGGAAAAAAAAAAGACAGTAAAAGGTGGAAGCAACCCAAGAGTCCATCAACAGATGAAAAGATAAAATGTGTTACATACATGCAACAGAATATTATTCAGCCATAAAAGGAATGAAGTTCTGATGCATAGTACAACTTGGGTGGACCTTGGAAACATGGTAAGTGAAATAAGCCAGACATAAAAGGAAAAATATTGCATGAATTCGCTTATATGAAATAATTAGGCTATGCAAATTCACAGAGTCAGAATACAGATCACCAGGGTAGGGGTGGGGGTAGGGAGTGGGGAGTTAATGTTTCATTGGTAGAGTTTCTGTTTGGGGTGATGAAAAAGCTTTGGTAATAGATGGTGTGTTGATGGTAGCACAACGTTGTTAGGGCATTTAACACCACTAAATTGTATACTTGAAAATGGTTAAAATGATTAATTTCAGGTTGTATATGTTACCAGAATAAAAATAAAAAGCATAGGACTGTACAACATAAAGAATGGAAACTAATGTAACCTGTGGACTATCACATTTCAGAAAATACCCCCTCCCATTCCCTTTTTTGATATAAAGCTGGCAAGTTCAAAAGTACCATACTAATGTAACAAGTTGATAATAGGGAAAATGTGTGCAGGGGACGGTGCCGCAGTTGGTATATGGGAACTCTACTTTCTGCAAGATTTTTCTGTAAACTTTCAACTGCTCTAATTGAAAAAAAAAAAGTTTTTAAAGTCCAGGGAAGTCATATGTGGGCAAATGTTTAGCAATCAGTGATCCAGACCTAGAAACTAAACTAAAATAAAATAAAATTTAAAAAATAGCCTTGCTTCCCTGCTTTGTAGTATTTGCTGATTGCTGTGGTGTAAATACTCCCACCAGGCTGATTTAGCTTTACCTGCATGGAATCACTGAAAATGAGGTTGGGAAGATGTTCTACTTTGTTGTTCTTGATTAAGCCTCACCAAAGCTATGTAGTACTTGGAGTCACTAATATTTACTTAGGGAAGTGATAAGATTGGGGGGTGTGGTGGTTAGGCTAATGTGTCAACTCGGCCAGGTAATTGTGTCCAGGTGTTAGGTCCAGCAAGCACTGGGCTAATTGTTATACGACAGCATTTATGGACTTCAATCACCAGTGAGTCTACCGCATGGATGGCTGATTACATCTGCATGAATCAGGGAGATTGCATCAGCAATGGGTGACACTTTTATCCAATCAGTTGAATACCTTAAAAGGGGAATTGATTTCAACATTCAGAGAGCATTTCCCAGCTCGTCTTTGGATAGCCAACTTCTCCCAGAAACTCATCAAGGACCTTTCATTGGACTTTCATCGGAGCCCCTGGTTTGCAGCCTGCCTGCAGAACCTAGACTTGTGCATCCCCACAGTCATGTGAGAGACTCTTATAAAATCTCATATTATTGACAGATATCTCCTGTTGATTCTGTTTCCCAAAAGAACCCTGACTAATACAGGGGGTACTTGGGAAAACAGAGGCAACTTGAGAAAATCCCGAACTCCAGAGCTATAGTGTGGCAATGAGACAGATGGCATGACTGGCACAGTGCACTGGGGTCTGTTACAGCCCCATGCTCTTGGCTTAAATCCAGGCTCATTATTAGGAGTGATTACTGAATGTGGAAGTCAGACACGCAGGACTCTAAGATTACAGGTTGAAACCACAAGAGGTTTTGACTTGTGGAATAATTGAAAGGAATGAGACAAGCAGAGATGAACAGCCGCACATGATTTCTATTACCCCTGCCTTCTAAAATTAAACGTAATGTTTCCAATTAATTGTGACAGTTGGCTTTTTTCTCTCTTTGATACATTTGGGGCTTCCAAAAATAACCTCACTAAATGGCACTGCCACATATTTTAAATAACCAGGATGGCCAAAGAACAAAATGACCGACTCTGGTGGGGTTCCTTTGCAGTATGTTTTGGAAATCTGCACGAGGATGTAAAACACAACTCAGATTCTAACCCTTTTCTTCTACATCTTTGGCAAGGAGGGATGAATGGACAGGGTAGGGAAGGAGGAAAGATGAAAGAGGAAACAGTTTGCTCTTAATCCTGAAGATGGAAGCTGAAAGAGGGAAGAAGGAGACTCTTCTATATGAAGCACAGCATAAAAGCTTTGCCAGTAATTCTTTGTATCAGTCAAGGTCCTTCAGTCAAGGACTGAATAGAATTCATCTCAGATGGCTCAAATGGAGAGGTTTTAGTTCAGGGACCACTTACCAAGGGGAGGGAAAGCACTCAGAGATGAACAACAGTGGGGAGTGTTCCCTCCCTATTGTTGAATGGTCATGGGGAGGAAATGGAGTTTCAGGAGCTCAGGAGAGCTAGAACCGTGGAGCAGGGACTTCCTGGTGGAACTGCTGGTATGGAGGCAAACCTGTTCCTAACAACTGTGGAACATGGGCAATCGTGTGTCAGCAAATGTTCAGCAACCCGCAATTCAGACTGATATAAAATAATATGCCCTTGCTACCCTGCTTTGTTGTATTTGCTGATTGTTGTGGTGTAAATACTCCCACCATGCTGATTTAGAGCTACCAACATGAAGTCACTGAACATGGAGTTGGGAAGAGTATCATACAATTGGTTATCAGGGTCACTTTATGAACTGTTCTCTCCAGCACACCATGGAAGAAGGGTGTGAATACAAATAGAGGCCTACATGCCACAGGTCTAAGTATTTTATTTTTTTACTTTTTAATTAAATTTAATTTTTTAAAAAGATACTTAGATTGCATAAATGTTACAATTAAAATGTGGAGGATTCCCATATGCCCCACTCCCTTCCCTTCCCACATTAACAACATCCTTCATTAGTGTGGTACATTTATTACAATTGATGAACACATATTGGAGCATTGCTACTAAGTGTGGATTATAGTTTACATTATAGATTACACTCTTGCTCACACAATTTTGTAAGTTATGACAAGATATATAATGGCCTGTATCTGTCATTGCAACATCATTCAGGGCAATTCCATCATCCCAAAAATGCCCCCATATTATACCTGTTTTTCCCTCTCCCTCCTCTCAGAACCTCCTGTGGCCACTGCCTCCACATCAATGATAAAAGTTCTTCCATTGCTAGAATAACAATAAGTCTACAGTAGAATAACAGCAAGTTTACTCTAGTCTATCGTTCATTCCCCAATCCTGAGGATTCTTGGATGGTGATGCCCACTCTGCCTCTAATTGAGAGGGGGCTTAGATTCCATGGGGCAGATGGATGGGACTATCTTGCTTGCAGTTGTAGACTCTCTCTGTTCCTTGGGATGGTCATTGTCCATCATCATCTCCTTGTTAATTGTCCTGGTTGAGTTCAATGAACAGGAGAGTAGGTGTTGCAACTCTGTTGAGATTCAGGGTCCAGCTGGCACATGGACAGCCCAACATACCAATTCTAGTACTAACTCTAGGTTCAAATAGAAGGGGCAGAAGAGCCATGTGTAGGAAAACCACAACTGAGTCTAACTCTGTTACACTGGGGAGCATAAATTCCAAAGTAGGGCCCACTGGCAGAGTGCCAAACTCCTGAGATGTCTGCCCTGCCTATAGTGTCTGGATGTCTCCAGAGCCCTCAGATGCCCCACTATTTGAAGCAATATTTACTTTGACAGTTAATGAAATCCTGCTGAGATGTGCATAATTGCAACCTCTGGAATGACCTCCAAACTCACTTTGAAGTCTCTTAGCCATATAAACTCATTTGTCTTTACCCTTTCTCCCTTTTGGTCAAGGTCTTTTTCCAGTTGCCTTGCTAGTTGGTGCTTGGTAGCGACCCCTTGATGCCAGGGAGGATCATCCTCGGGAATCATGTCCCATGCCAGGGGGAATGTAATGCATTTATATGCTGAGTTTGGCTTAGAGAGAGGCCACATTTGAGCAACAAGGAGGTTCTCAGGAGGTAACTCTTAGGCAACCTTTAATACTAGGCTAAGTTTCAATTTAAAAGTAAAGGTTCATAAGTACAGTCATCAATATCAAGTGCCTGTCAATTGTCCATCCTCCTTCGCTAGTCACTGCCCCTGTACTTGGGGGATTTTTAGAGAATGTGGCATATCTCCCCAGGTTGGGAATTCAATATTCTTTTGGTTATTGTGTGACTCTCCATCCACCATAACAATGCCCATGAACACCTGAACATATTCATATGCCTTATAGGTATGCCCCAGGTGAACCTCCTCCCATGCATCCCCCATCACTGACACCCTGCACCAATGATCCTCCCCTGCCACAGTTGTAACCCTTCTGTGATCCAAAACCTCTTCAAAAATGAAGTCAACAAAATAACCAAATACAATTAATAAGAAAATGAAATGATAGTTAAAAAAAAATAAATAAAATACAAAAAAAATTAAAAATAAAATTGAAATAATAAAAATAATTTAAAAATATAAAGTAGAAAATTTTTTGGCATTATGTCTTTCATCCCTGTAAGATCTGTTGTCTTGCATGTACAGTGACATTTTCTTCCATTTATTCCTCCAGTGTCTTATTTCAAAGAAACTTTAGATTACATAAAAGTCAGGTACAGAATATAGGGGATTCTCATATGCCCAACATCCTCCCACTTTTCCTCTTTCCCCTATTAATAAGATTTTACATGTGGGTGGTACATTTGTTACAATTGATGTACAAATATTGAAGCAGTGCTACTAACCATGGTCAATGGTTTACATTATGGTTTACGTTTTGGACCCACAGCAGCCACCAAGCTTCACTCCTTGAAGAACAAGATTCATGGTTACTTGTAAGAACACTGAGGGTTTGACATACTAGCAATAGTTTGACTATTAGGCACTGCCTATGCTCTTGAGAGATTTCCACCCTTCTATTTGAGAACATAGCAGGACTCACCAGGATGGGAGTCCAACACCTTCCTGCTCATTATGTGGGTTTCCACCTACTGATACAACACTGTATGACAAGATAAACGCTCACACACTCCCTAGAACCCAGGTACGCATGCCCCTCACATCCAACCCCCTAACCAGTGACCCTCCCCCGCCATATTTGCCAGAAAAACATTTGCAATGTTGTAGTTTCAACCCCATACCTGCAAATCCCCAGATTTCATCTGCTTCCTCCCGCAACCCTCTCCACAATTCCACGGACAGGGAAACCCCCACCCACCCTACCCCCTCACAGGCTAGCACAGTTCAACCCAATAGCATCACTGCACCACTGTCATGCCCATCCACTGCACAACTAACCTTCCATCTTATCATAGATTTTGCCCATATGGGCATTGGCATTGGATCACAACCCCCTACTCCCTTTCTGTCTCCTATAAACCTGTCTTCCAGACTCTAACTCTATTAGTCTGTTCAATTTGCTTAATTCATATCAGTCAGGTCATGTAATATTTGTCCTTCAGTGCCTGGCTTGCTTCACTCAACATAAGGTCTTCAAGATTCATCCATGTTATCCCATGTGTTAATATTGCATTCCTTCTTATAACTGAGTAATATTCCATTGTATGTATATACCAGAGTTTGTTTATCCATTCATTTGTTGATGGACATTTGGGCTGTTTCCAGCTTTTGGCAATAGTGAATAATGCTGCTATGAACATTGATGTGCATGTATCTGTTCATGTCTCTGCTTTCAATTCTTCTGAGTATATACCCAGTAGTGGGATTGCTGGATCATATGGCAGTCCCATAGTTAGCTTCCTAAGGAACTGCCAGACTGTCTTCCACAATGGTTGCACCATTCTGTATTCCCACCAGCAGTGGATAAGGGCTCCCATTCCTCCACATCCTCTCCAGCACTGTAGTCCTCTGTTTCTTTAATAGCTGCCAGTCTAATGGGTGTAAGATGATATCTCGTTGTTTTGATTTGCATTTCCCTAATAGCTAGTGATGTTGAGCATCTTTTCATGTGCTTTTTAGCCATTTGTATTTCTTCTTTGGAGAAGTGTCTTTTCAAATCACTTGCCCATTTTTTAAATGGGTTGTTTGTCTTTTTATTTTTGAGGTGTAGGATTTCTTTATATATGCTGGATATTAGGCCCCTATCAGATATATGGTTACCAAATATTTTCTCCCATTGAGTAGGCTGCCTTTTCACTTTCTTGACAAACTCCTCTGAGGTGCAAAAGTTTTTAATTTTGAGGAGGTCCCATTTATCTATTTTTTCTTTTGTTGCTCGTGTTGGGTGTAAAGTACATGAAATCATTTCCTAACAAAAGATCTTGTAGATGCTTCCCTACATTATCCTCCAAGATCTTTATGGTCTTGACTCTTATATTTAGATCTTTGGTACATCTTGAGTTAATTTTTGTATAAGGTGTGAAATGGTGTTCCTTTCTCAATCTTTTGGATATGGATATCCAGGTCTCCAAGCACCAATTGTTGAAGAGGCCATTCTCTCCCAGTTGAGCGGGCTTGGTGGTCTTGTCAAATATCGGTTGACTGTATTTGCAAGGATCTACATCAGAACTCTCAATTTAGTTCCAATGGTCAGTATGTCTATCCTTGTGTCAATACCAGTGCAGTATCTTTTAAAGTCAGGTCGTGTGATTCCTCCGATTTCATTTTTCTTTTTCAATATGTTTTTGGCTATTCGGGGACCCTTGTCCTTCCAAATAAATTTCATAGTTAGCTTTTTCAATTCAGTGAAAAATACTGTTGTAATTTTTATTGGGATTGCATTAAATCTGTAAATCAGTTTGGGTAGGATAGACATCTTAATGATATTTAGTCTTCCTATCCACGAACTGGGAATATTCTTGCATTTATTTAGGTCTTTGATTTCCTTTAACAGTGTTGTGTAGTTACCTGCATACAAATTGTTTGCATCTTTAGTTAAATTTATTCCTAGGTATTTGATGCTTTTGGTTGGGATTTTTTTCTTGATTTCCTCCTCAGATTGCTCATTATTGGTATACAGAAATGCTACTGATTTTATAAGCTCTAGAAGCTTTGTTGTAGATTTCTCAGGGCTTTCGGGGTATAGGATCATGCCATCTGCAAATAGTGAAATTTTTACTTCTTCCTTTCCAATTTGGATGCTTTTTATATCTTTTTCTTGCCTAAGTGCTTGAGCAAGTACTTCTAACACAATGTTAAATAAGAGTGGTGACAGTGGCCATCCTTGTCTTTTTCCACATCTTAGAGGGAAAGCTTTTTTGATTTCACCATTGAATATGATATTAGCTATGGGATTTTCACATATACCCTCTATCATGTTGAGGAATTTTCCTTCCATTCCTATCTTTTGAAGTGTTTTTATCAGGAAAGGGTGCTGTATTTTGTCTAATGCATTTTCTGCATCTATTGAGATTATCATGTGATTTTTTTCTATCAATATCACCCTGTTTATGTAAGTGTATTACATTGATTGATTTTCTTATGTTGAACCATCCTTGCATACTAGGGATGAAACCCAACTGGTCATGGTGCATAATTCACTTGATGTGTTGTTGAATGTGATTAGCAAATATTTCATTGAGGATTTTAGCATCTAGTTTCATTAGAGAGATTGGTCTATAGTTTTCCTTTCTCAAGGTATCTTTGTTTGGCTTTGGTATTAGGTGGCATCATAGATTGACTTAGGCAATGTTCCCTCCACTTCTATTTTTTTAAAGAGTTTAAGCAGGATTGGTGTTAGTTCTTTCTGGAATGTTTTGTAGAATTCACCTGTGAAACCATCTGGTCCTGGGCTCTTCTTAGTTGGGAGGGTCTAGATGACAAATTCAATCTCGTTGCTTGTGATTGGTCTGTTGAGTTCATCAATTTCTTCTTTCATCAATGTAGGCTGCTTGTGTGTTTCTAGGAATTTGTCCATTTCCTCTAATTTATCCATCTTGTTGGCATACAATTTTTCAAAGTATCCTCTTATGACACTCTTTATTTCTGTGGGGTCAGTGGTGATATCCCCTTCCTCGTTTCTTATTTTATGTATTTGCATCTTCTCTCTTTTTCTCTTTGTTAGTCTAGGTAAGGGTTTGTCAATTTTATTAATCTTCTTAGAGAACCAGCTTTTGGTTTTGTTTATTTTTTCTAGTGCTTTCTTATTTTCAATTTCATTTAACTCTGCTCTAATCTTTTATATTTCCTTCTTTCTACTTGCTTTGGGGTTAGTTTGTCGTTCTTTTTCTAATTCCTCCAGATGTGCAGTTAGGTCTTTGATTTTAGCTTTTTCTTCTTTTTTAATGTAGGTGTTATGGCTATGAATTTCCCTCTCAGCACTGCTTTTGCTGCATCCCATAGATTTTGATTTATTTATTTACTTTATCCATTTTAAACGCCCCCTTCCTCATTTGCTGTTTTGTGTCCATTCGCTGGGCAATTCTCTGTGTCTGTTTCCTGCCATCTCTTCTCATCCTCCTCCTCCAGTCTTCACCAGGATTTGATCCTGTAGACCGCCAATGTAGGAGAGAGGTGTTCTGCCACCTGCGCCACCTCAGTTCCCATCCCATAGATTTTGATACACTGTGTTGTCATTTTAGTTCGTTTCAAGGTAGTTACTGATTTCTTTTGCAATTTCTTCCTTGACCCACTGTTTGTCTAAGAGTGTGTTGTTGAACTTGCATATCTTTGCACCTAACCTGCTTCTCTGCCCCTTACTGATTTCCAGCTTCATTCCATTGGAGTCAGAGAAATTACTTTGTATAATTTCAATCTTTCTGAATTTATTGAAAGTTGTTTTGTGGTCTAGCATGTGGGCTATCCTAGAGAATGATCCATGTGCACTCGAGAAGAATGTATATCCCACTTTATTTGGGTGTAATGTTCTGTATATGTCTATTAGGTTCAGGTCCTCTAATGTATTATTCAAGATCTCTGTTTCTTTATTGATTCTCTGTCGAGATGTTTTGTCTAATGGGGATAATGGTATATTAAAGTCCCTCACTGATGGAGTTTCAGTTAAAGGCCATGACTACTGACAGAAAAGAAGGTCACCTTGGAATGTAATAAACAAGCTCTCCAGTCTCATGCTAATAGGAACTGGGTGGGGAAACATCCTGAGCTTATAAGATTTACAATGTCTGTGAATTGCAGGAAGGAAAAGAGGATCTGAGCCATTAACCTTTAAGACTTGTTGATTTCAGTAAAATGTAACTGTCAAGTATCTATTGCCCTTGCATATGCTCAAATGTATTTTCTTTGTTCTAAAGCCAGAATAAAAGCCAGAGTTTATGAGGTGGCTGGGCTCTTCTTGCCATATCAGACGGAGGGTCCCCTGATCCCAGTTTTTCTTCTCTGTCTTATTCTTTCTTTCTCATCTGTGGCACCGTTTTCACGGACCCAGTTCTTGAACGGCAACACCCCACTATAACTGTAGAGGCATCTATTTCTCCACTTAGTTTTTTCAATGTTTGTCTCATGTATTTGATGCGCTCTGGTTAGGTGCACAAATATTTATGATTGTTCTTTCTTCTTGATAGATTTCCCCTTTTATTAATATATAGTGGCCTTCCTTTGTCTCTTCCAATAGTCTTGCACTATTTTGTCCAATATTAGTATAGCTACTCCCACGTTTTTTTTTTTTTGGTTATTGTTTGCATGTAAAATTGTTTTCCAACCATTCACTTTTAGCCTCCTTGCGTCCTTGGGTCTAAGGTGAGTTTCTTGTAGACAGCATATACATGGGTCATATTTCCTTATCCAATCTGCCTATCTGTGCCTCTTGATTGGAGAGTTTAAGCCATTAACATTTAATGTTATTAAGGAATTACTTACATTAGCCGTATTTTCTTTAGGTTTATGTATGCCATATGTGATTTTCATTTCTCTTTTTAGCTTTTAGTTATTCTTACAGTCTCCTCCAACTCTCTCGCTTTCTCTTCTGTTTTTTCTTTTCAACCTACAGAAGTCCCTTTAGTATTTCTTGAAGGGCAGGTTTCTTATTGACAAACTCTTTTAATTTCTGTTTTATCTGTGGATATTTTGAACTCCCTCATTTTTGAATGCTAGCTTTGCTGGATAGAGAATTCTTGTCTGGAAGTTTTTTCCTTTTAGCACCTTAGCTATGTCAGACTATTGCCTTCTTGCCTCCATGGTTTCAGATGAGAAATCAGCATTTAATCTTATCAAGCTTCCCTTGTATGTGATGGATCTCTCTTCTCTTGCTGCTTTCAGTATTGTCTCTTTGTCTTGAGCATTGGACAATTTAAAAAGTATATGTCTTGGGGTAGGCCTATTAGGATTTATACTGTTTGGGGTGTGCTGTGTTTCCTGGACATGTACATCTGTGTCTATAGCCGTCTGGCAATTTGATGTAATTATGAATTCCAAAAATATAATTGGATCATGCTTGTAAACTGATCTGTTAATCTGGGTATGATTAAGTTATGATTAGGGCCTTGACTGGGCCACAGCAGTAGGGTGTTGAGCCCCACCCCTTGGTGGGTGGGGGAATCGAATATAAAAGGCAAGGCAAAGGACAGAGGAGTTAGTTTTTTGAGAAGCGGTTTTGATGTTGGAGTTTTGATGTTGGAGAGAAGGCCCCAGGATAGAGATGAGCCATTCACCTGAGAGTTCACAGCTGGCCTTGTGGAGAAAACAAAGGTGCTGAACCTAGAGAGAAATGCAACCCCAGGAAGAGAGGAACCCAAGAAGCCTGAACCCTGGCAAATGTTGGCAGCTGTCTTGCTCCAACAAGAATGGACTTTGGTGAGGGAAGAAATTTATGCTTTATGGTCTGGTAACTGTGGACTTCTACCCCAAATAAATACCCTTTATAAAGACCAACCCATTTTGGTATTTCACATTAGCACCCCTTTGACTGACTAATAGAGTGTCCCTCAATAGAGTTGGGAAATTTTCAGCCTTTATTTCTTCCAACACTCCTTCTGCCCCCTTTCCCATCTCTTCTTCCTCTGGGATGCCTATTAGGTATATGTTTGTGCATTTCATGTTGTCTTTCAAATCCCTAAGTCCCTGCTGGATTTTTTCTGTTTTTATCTATCTGTTCTACTATCTGTTTGATTTCAGTTGTCGTGTGTTCCACATCACTGATTCTTTCCTCTGCCTGTTCAAATCTGCTTTATGTGCTTTCAGGGTATTTTTTATTTTTTGCTTTGTGCCATTCATCACCATCATATCTGTTATCTTTTTATGTATGTTTACAATTTCTTTGGTATGTTCTCCCAGTGTCTTAATATCCTTAATCTCTTCCTTCACTTCATTGAGTTGATTCATGATATTTTTTGGACATCTCTGATTAGTTGTTCTATGTTCTGCATCTCCTCCTGGTTTTTAGTTTGTTTGTTATACTGGGTCATGTCTTCCTGTTTCTTAGTATGGCTTGTAATTTTTTGTTGGCATATAGGCATCTGTTTATCTTGATGGATTTATTTGGTTGGTTAGCTTCTCTTTCTACTTTAGGGTTTTATTTTGTTGTTTTTGTGTGTGAGGTAAGGTTTCACTTTGACACTTTGTTCCTCTTATTCTAGTTCCTTGCTGTTGTCTATGTTTTCCTTTGGATTCTTTATCTTTCCAGTACCCTCCTAGATAACTCAGAGCATCTTCCCATTCTATATATATCCAAGCAGCTCCATTAGATAGATCCCTGCCTTCTCTCTGCTTTTGTGTGTGTGTGTGTGAGAGAGAGAGAGAGAGAGAGAGAGAGAGGGTCAGACTCTGCCTACCTACTTCGGCACCATTTTCCAAGAAGTCTAACTATTTTAAAGTTATACAGCAAGATAATGAACTGAGCCCATCCTACCTTGAAATCATAGATCTGGTGGTGCATCACCCAGACCTCTCTTTCAAGATGAAGTCACTCATTCCCCCAGCTACTGTGAGGTTATGCTGAGTTCCTCTTCAGGCTTTATCCTCTGTTGCAGGGAACTGCCTTGTCCAAGGTCACACTCCCTCCCCAGGGTTAGCCCTCATCCAATACCTAGTAGATGTGGGGGTACAAAGACCATGCCCTCTTGTCTCAAGTTAGGACAACTCCAAAGGGCCATCCCAGATCCCAAGTTCCCCAGGGAATCAGCTGAGGTCTTTGTTGTTACTGCATCCCCATTCAACTTCTCTCTCTGCCCAATCCTACTTCCCCCATTCCCTTGCAGCCATTGTCCCTGAGTACTTCCTAATAAACATCCTACATGCATAGCTCCATTTTGGAGTCTGTTTTCCCTTGAGAAGGGGAGAATCAGTCCACCCAACTGTTATCGTAAATAAAGTTTTATTGGAATATAGCCAAGTTCATTTGTTTGCATATTGTCTATGGCTGCTTTCATAATAAACATAGTTGAGTAGTTTCAATGGAAACTGTTTGGGATTCAAACCCTAAAATATTTACTATCTGGCTCTTAGCAAAAATATTTGCCAATATACTTTAGAGCCACAAAATTGAAAACTCTGTGTACATCTATGCTTTTTATATAATTGAAAGTCATCAAAATATTAAAGAGAATTAAATTAAATTATTATTATATACGACAAGTTCTTTTGTTATGGGCCAGCAATATTTGGATGAATAATAAAATGAAGATAGAATAAATTTTATGTTATTATATATTTACCCTCTAAAATTAGTTTTTGTCTTAATTTCAGCAAAATCACTCTTCATAATATCTAGATTCCACATGATTTATGTTATGTTGTTAGTAAAGACTGAAGAATTAAAAATAAAATGTAATTGTGCTTAAAGTATTCAATATTTCAATAAATTTTTATGAATGTTGCAAAGTAAAATAAACATAAAACAATAAAAATATTTTAAACAATCTTTTCAAAATTGTTTTTGTTCTAAAATATTCAAAATTTATCAAAATTCTAAAAATATACAAATTATAAATTAACTTCAAAATTTAAATATAAACTATGTAAAGATCAATTTTGTATTTAGTTCTTTTAAAAATTTTAATTGCAATAAAATCTTCTAATACGAATATTCTGGCTGTCCTGATTTTGTGATAATCAGGGTAGGCTAAATATTTGCTATATTAGAAACCATGCATGTGTTCCCCAGACCTAGTTTTTCTCCCTAGGTCTGGTTTTTAGAATGCTGGTGATAAACCAAACCTGATTTATTATATGACCATCCTGTATGGGAAATGACTGTAACTCTAGGTATCTTTAGTCAACCTTAAGAGAGATAGCAGGGGGGCAGATGTCGCTCAAATGGTTGGGCATCTGTCTCCCATATGGAGGGACCTGGGTTTGATCCCCAGGACCTCCCAGTAAAAATTTAAAAAAAGAAAAA
Organism: Tolypeutes matacus; assembly: GCA_026826555.1. Lineage (NCBI taxonomy): Eukaryota > Metazoa > Chordata > Mammalia > Cingulata > Chlamyphoridae > Tolypeutes > Tolypeutes matacus. The sequence continues at coordinate 3,146,586 of JAKSZT010054001.1, forward strand.
TATAGAGGGTGTGTGGGCCACTAGGACCCATGCGCAGGTGCACCACCAGGCCCCACGAGCGGGTGAACACACCAGTCCCCATGTGCGGTTGCACGGGTACACCGTCAGGCCCCGCCAAGCCATGCAGCAAGATGATGACATAACAGGAGAGTGACACAAGGGAGAACCAAGACGAGACGTGCCAAAAAATCAGGAACTAAGGGCGCCTCTCTCCCACATCAGAGGTTCTGAGGATTGAATCCAGTGAAGACAGAAGGAGAAGGATGAGAAGAGAGGGCAGGAAACAGACACAGAGAATTGCCCAGTGAATGGACACAGAAACAGCAAAAACAGGAGGGGGTGGTAAAAATGGATAAAAAGAAATAAATAAATCTTTTTTAAAAATCTTCTAAAATATTTTTTTTTTTTTTTTTTAGATTTTTTTTTTTTTTTTCTTTATGCCCCCCCCCCCCTTGCTGCTTGTGCTCTCTGTGTCCATTTGCTGTGCGTTTTTCTGTGTCTGCTTGTCTCCCCTTGCCGGGTCGTCCCGCTGCGTCAGCTCATCGCGCTGCGTGGGCTGGCTTGCCTTCACCAGGAGGCCCCGGGAACCGAACCCGGGGCCTCCCATATGGTAAACGGGAGCCCTATCGATTGAGCCACATCCGCTTCCCTAAAATATTCTTTTTTTTTTTAAAGATTTTATTTATTTATTCATTTATCCCCCCCTTGCTGCTTGTGCTCGCTGAGTCAGCTAACCACGCCGTGCGGGCGGGCTTGCCTTCACCAGGAGGCCCCGGGAACCAAACCCGGGGCCTCCCATATGGTAAACGGGAGCCCTACTGATTGAGCCACAGCCGCTTCCCTAAAATATTCTTATAACATAAATCTATTCAGAGTTTTAGCATTTGATGTCTATCCAGTTGCCTAAAGATTTGGTAACATGCTTCATTCAAATGATATCTAGACTACATGTGTACAATATGTAGTATTCCTTAGTTATCCTGTTTTAGTTGCTAAAAGCTGCTGTGAGCGATGTACCAGAAATGTGTTGGCTTTTATAATGGGAATTTATTGAGTTAAAGCTTACAGTCCTGAGGCTGTGAAAATGTCCAAAGGAAGGCATCATCAGAGATGCTGTCTCACTTAAGGCTGGTGACCCTGGATCCCTGCCACGTGGCAAGGCGCATGGAGTTATCTGCTTCTCTTCCAGGTCTCAATGCTTCAGCTTCTGGCTGTTCTGTCTGTGGCTTCCTCTCTCTTGGGCTGCTCTCTGAGCTCCTGGGTTCCTTCTCTCCATCTCCACAGCTTTTTTTCTTTATGTGTCTCCTGTTTTCAGTCCTCCATTTATAAAGGACTCCAGCAAGAGGACCAAACCCACCCTGGGTTACACCTCACTGAAGCAATCCAATCAACAGCTTCCAACTAAATCCAATCCAATCAAAGGGTCCCACACCCACAGGAATGGATTAGCACTAAGAACATGAGGTGCATAAATTTATCTTTTACAAAAAGCTCCTGAAACTCTTATAAGTACCACACTAAATAGTGAGTGAGTACTTCTGGAGCATGAATTGGATCACAAATGAGCAGCTAGCAAATGAATACTCAGAACTACCAGAAAGCAGTTATTTCATTAGGCAAAAACCTATTGCATTCCTGCTGAGAGGAAGGATTTAACAATCTAACTACTGTGACTTTTCTTTAACTAAGGACTCTGTCACTCAAATCCACCCCCCCCCCGCCATTGCAAGGATTGTCGACCCTGATGGTAGCAGCGCTTTCTTTCCAGTGACAGAGGTGCCTGTGTGCTCTTGAATAAGTTTATTCTGTGTGTGTTCCATGATATATTCTACTCTTTGAAGTATTAGGCCCAGGGCTGGAGCCACGAAGCCCATTGCCTGACTTCCACTGGCAAAATCCAACATGAAGCAGTTGCCAAGAAGCTCAGGTGAGCAAGGGTCAGCCTCCCAGGCACAAAGCAGGGAAGGGAAGGGTGAAGAATGGATGGCGAGAGGAGTAGAAGGGTGTTGAGGGAGAGTAGGTAAACACAGATGCTCTTACACCATATGCCCTGTAGGGATAGTCTGTAGACCAGTGGGAATTGTCATATATGTCATCTCTGGCACATGTCCTGGCCACACCCTATTTAATGCTCCATAGTAACCCACCTCTCAGCACAAAATAGTTTAGCAGTTAGGCTATGTGCCTCTTCAATTCACTCCCAATTAGAAGGAGAGTTAACACAAAGGACTACCAAAGCCTTCACTGTGAGGGACGAGGATTGAATGCTCTTTATTATTCTTTCTTTTACAGTCTAATAGTACCATAAATTGCAACCTTTGGCATATGAAAGCAAAAACCTTTCTGTAGGCACAGAAATATGTTGACTTAAGGAACAGTGGTAACCTGGTTCAATCTTGCAAAAGATTTGCAAAATTGGCCTGAGACTTTCTCAGGTCTTCCTGAAAGTGTGCTCCACCCAACTTGAAGGACTTTCTCTACTTTATATATATGTGGAAGGCAGGGTAAAGAATATTGCTTCACTAGCCCACTGTTGAACAAAGATTCTTTTCTACTCAGGTGGTGGTCACTCTCTGAAAGGGAAAAGAAAATTAATATTTATTGAGTGTCTAACAAGGGTTCTTGGGAATTTATTTTTATTCAGGCCAACCAAGTAAATTAATATTTATTGAGTGTCTACAAAGTATCTCTTAGGAGGGAGAAAGAGAGTCAATCAACCAGGTTGGAGGGTCATAAAGACTCAGACCAAAGAAATTGGTTGGGATTGATTGGTGACAAGCTGGCTGAAAAGTAATTGGAAAGAGTCAGGCAGCAAAGAGAAACAAGAGATGGAATAGACATTATTCAGAAATGCAGAGATGAGCCACCTTGCAGCTCTGGAGACAGAGAGACAGAGGTTGTATTTCCTGCAACTGGGATTTGGGAGATTGCCTGGTATTCTTACATAAGTCATCTTTACTTGAGTTGGCTTGGGGAGCTTTCTGTTCCTGCCTACTCAATGTACTTTGAGACAGCCAAATGGTGTCATTTCTTAACAACTTGCTGGATATGGCAGGAGGTGATTTTACCTATGACATGTGATGTGGGTTGACTGAAAACAGCACATGTTCAGTATGTGTAATTTGCTCACTGACAAATTGCTGAGTCATTTTAGGAACAGATAAAGCCTTCCATTGAACTGAATTCTAGTCACTTTCCTGGAGTTCAGTACAACTAATCTAATTTCCTATAGTTTTCAGATGCTAGAATAATAAAGAAAGTTGAGTTAAATATCAACCTGTTTCCAGTTTGGGGCTATTACAAATAGAACTGCTATAAATATTCTTGATGTGTCTGTGATGGACATATGCAACCATTTCTGTTTGGACCATATCCAGAGAGTATAAACTGGGTCACTGGAGGTGCATAAATTTATCTTTCCAGACAATAAGAAGTGAGGAAGGAAGTCCCTTTAAGGGGCAGACGACAGGTTGTTAGCTTCACAAGATGTGTCAGACTCTTGAGAGAAGTACAGGATTTAGGCAGGTGCAGAAAAGATAGACCTTTATTTTATTTATTTATTTATTTATTTATTTATTTATTTATTTATTTATTTATTTATTTATTT